>JAUELF010262194.1:0-11282 GCA_031471495.1 Clinocardium nuttallii | reverse complement strand
AGGTTGTGGGTTGATTGGCAGAACATACACTAGTACTCGCGAGTCCTATCCAAAAAGTTTGTAGGTTGATTGGTAGAACACACACTAGTGCTCGGCGTGTCCTAGCCAAAAAGGTTGTGGTTTGACTTGTATTTCGTTGATGTCTTTTCAGGGAGCAGCTTCAAGCCTTGGAACATTGGTGTGATGATCGTGTTATTGTTATCTATAAAACAGCTCATTCAGTTTAATGTCACATGAACTTTAATAACCGTTAAATTAAACTACCAAGCCAGATTTAAAAAAGGGTAGTCATGGTTTTTCTCTCCGTGGCGCTCAATGCTGTGGGGCTAGCAATAAGACTGTCTCGCTGGATTCAGGGCGAATGGACCAGTAATACTAGTAAAATACCAAGGAAACGCCGTGATATAAACAGAAAACTTGTTGAAAGCGGCGTAAAACACCATAGAAACAAACAGACAAATAAACCAAGCCCCGTATTGGAAACGTCAAGTTGTACGTGAACTCAGCGTTGGAAATAAAACGACCACATTGCCCTGAATCGAGTTATTGTTGACGATATTTTACTCAAAAGTGCATGTACTTATACTGGCTCTTACTCGCTACTACTTTAATCTTTCAAATATGTGTCGGTTGTATTTTCCTTTCTTTCATAACAAATAGTCGCGTGAATAGATGGTAGCTCTAACTTATCTTATCCTTATGAAGAAATATATGATCCTAGTATACACTTACGCAAGTATGCATTCAAAAAGGTTATGTATATTGTAAGCATTACAATGTATACACACAGACTGTTGACAATAACTCATTAAGTTGTTTTCATTTATTATTTCCATGTTAAACGTTTTCTCGTGAAAGTGAATTGTTAGTCAATGTGACAAGGTGTTTGTCATTACTGTGTTTATTATTTATTTAGTAATGAATATACGTATGGCACTATATTATATTATACTATTACATTGGTTACTTATTACTTATTTACTACTACTACTACTAAGCACATGGTTGTGATATCGCATATGACCGTGAATCTCGGTGTTGTGTTTGCTTTACATTCTTTCACTGTTGTTACTTCAGCGATCACATAGCGTACCAGGTGTGTTCAATTGCAAGGAACACACGCTTCCTATGGTCTATGAGCCGTCTCGCGAGTAAACCAACAGTGTGGTCTCTGCTTAAAATATCGACCTGGATCAGCCTACGCATGCCGCACAGGCTAACCCGGACAGAGACACGTTTCGCCTCCTGTAGATTTTATGTTTCAGGAATAATTTCTCTATACTCATATCCCCCTGAGACGGAATGTGTCGGCCCGGACTGCGCAGGCTGATATGGTCGATACATTACGCAGATGCCATAATGTTGATTTTCTCGCGGGACGGCTCATATTATCAATTTCATAAACGCATGGTTGTGAATTTAGCCATTTTGCCAGTATTCGGTGCAAGTGTTTGTTAGGCACACGGTTTAGCCTTTAAGTGGACTAAACTTTTAAATGAACGCACAATTATAAATTAAACGATAAAAAAAACTCTACGTATGTTGTGTTTAATCTAGAACTTAAAATAACCATCCGGGTTGTAAACTCATTTGGTAAAGTTCGTAAACAATCAATCAGTGTCTGCTTTTGAGCATTTGTATCTCTCGGAAAAGGAAGGATCGAAGAAATTAATGCTGTATGGATGTGAAGTCCAGCATATGGTAACAGTTCACACTATCTTGCCTTTAAATATTTACGTACTATTATAGCATGTGCATGTATATATTAAACAACTTTTCGAATGCACTGCATGTATTTAGGTCAGCGATAAACGCAGTATCCTGTGTTTGTCACGTTCTTGTTGTCATTATTAGTTAAACGTTACTGATTCTAAAACAAAAAATAGGTCACGGTGACCTTTACCTTTGACCCCACTTAACGACAACATTTGGCAGAGCTCTTTACAATATTCTCAACAAATTTACACGAGCTACCTAAGCCTCCTTTTCAATGAGACACGAATAGTCGTAACTTCGTACGGATATTAAAATAATGCCGAGTCGAAATTTCTTAAGGATATTTAATAAAACCTAGATATCCTAAACTTATTGTACATCACCCTGATCTTAACCTTGACTCATTTGAAGAGTCAAAATGTCACATTTCGAAATGAGACAATAGCCGTTACTTCGCAAAGAGGCCTCATAATACCTAAATGTACATAACTTGCTATTCATGACTCTGAGCTTGTACTTGGCCTACTACTTGAAGAATTATTGAGAGTTTAATTCAAACTAGCACGAGATAATTTATTAGAATTTTCAATTGGGAAATATGCATATAGTGTCGATCAAGCCAACTGAAAAGGTGAACGTATGAAACAAGGTAACAGTGTGTAAGCCTACAGTTAGTGACACTTATCACTGTTCCGGGAAATCCAGCCCTATGTAGAGCGTTGTCGGCAAATGAGCCGTCTCACGAGAAAACCAACATGGTGGTCTCTGCGTAAAGTATCAACAGGTTCAGTCTAAACATGCCGTGCAGGCTGACACTGTTTGCTTCTTGTGAATTTTCTCTTTAAGGAATCATTTCTCTATACCTCTATCCCTCGAAGAGCGAATATGTCGGCCCAGATCTGTATGCGCGGACAGCGCAGGCTGATCTGGTCGATACATTACGCAGATGCCATAATGTTGGTTTTCTCGCAGGACGGCTCAAATATAGATAATCATTTATAAGTCTGAGAAGGTAACCAGTTACCTGAAACTAAGGTTGTGTACAGTACTGGTGCGAGAAAACACGTACATTGAACAGGCCTCCGTGATTTTACCAAAACGCCGTCTGGAATCGGCTTTAAACACCAAGTAATCAATCAATATATAATGCATTCGTACAACAATTCCAGTAGCCCCGTAGAGCCAGTCTGTTGGAATAAGTACAAGTTGGCATTCTTGTAGGTTCTGATCACCATGTCCACCTGATCAGTCCTTTACTAATATGAATACATTGTCATTAGCTGAAGCACACGCTGATGCGTATTTACACTGTTTTAAACAATCAAACCTGAACCTTTCAGCACAAACAATTATGTACGATTGAAATATATGTGGTAATAAAGAAAAGAAAATATTGGAAAAGGGAGATTAGTTAATACCTTCAAATGCCGTCTTTATCAAGAACACTGATAATTTAAAGATAACCGATTAAGACGAGAATAACACAGTTCGATAAGAAATTATATCACATGCGTGCACATGTATATGTATATAAGAGTTTAAACTATGTGAACGTGTCAGAAGAACACGAGAGTTTGTTTAAGTTTGTCTTCTTGTGTATTTATTCATAATGGTTGAACAATGCCTTCAACATTATTTCAGTTATATCACGCCGACAATTCACCTTTTCATGATCCCTGGGTAACAAACCAGTACTAGACTAGAACATGTGCTTTGCCCAAGGCCACTCCACCATGACCGTAGTACCGCGACTGGGGATCGAACCCGGTTTAGAAATCCCCAACTTTAACCACACTGTCTTCTTGTGAAACAACATACAGAACGGGGATGATCCTGACCAGACTGAAGTATAGCTAGTCGCAAATTGACAAAGGTCTTTTCTCCTCCGGGGAAGAAAGTGAGCGGCACTTTGGGACCTTAAACGAACAGGGCAATTGAGCCGTGCCGCGCGAAGAAACCAACATTATGTACTTTGCGTAAAGTATCGAAGATGGTCAGCCTGCGCATGTCGGTCAGACTAACCCTATGAATTTTCTGTTTCATTAATCATGTTTCTATACCTCTATACCCGTTAGACGGATTGTGTCGGCCCGGTTCAGCATGCGCAGTATAGTATGCTGATCTGGGTCGATACATTACGCAGATGCCATAACGTTGATTTTCCCGCGGGACGGCTCATTTGTAACCAATGTAGGTGCAGAGCCGGTAGGTTTTGGAGTGACCTAGCACAGTTTGATAACTCATTCCCTCAATCACTTAATCTGCAGCTTAAATCAAAACATCTAAGTTAAATTATGGATAATATTTATCAATGAAAGTAAAGGTTTTTTTTTAATAGAATTGAAAGCATAATGGCAAAATGTACAATTGTTCATTATGCTTAAATTTGATAAAAGTCGTCTGCTGTTGATGCGCTGTGTTGTGGCTATATGTAGGAAGGGGTTCAAGGTAATGTAGCATGCCCTGTGACCCTAAATACTAGTATATTGATAGCGGTGCATTAGTATTGCGTTCCTATATCAAATGATAAATGATAAATGAATGCATATGTGACAGTGGCAATGCTTACTCGTATTTTGTATGGACTACTCTGTTAACATTGTGCTTGATTATTGTTGTGATTAATAATGTGTTTTTATAAATATAATTTAATAATGGTTACGCTATAATCGATTTTCAAAAACCTTATATTCAGTATAAATCAGAGGTTTTATATATAAGGTTTTGAAATGCTAGTATTAAGGAGTACTATTGTTTCTTTCTCCCATTCTGCCTGAATGCCCCCGCGGTATGTTTTCATGTTATGAATGGTAGCAAGCCCGAGCATTGACCAAAGCCTTTGTGACTAGCGTCATGATAGGAGATAGACATTGCCTGGGAGAACTAGTGTGTGGAGTACTGGTGCGAAACAGCCAGGAAAACATTGGGTCAGTTGAACAAAGGTATTTTCTCCTCTAGGGAAGAAATTGAGCCGCACTTTAGGAAGACCTTAAACGCACAGGGCATTTGAGCCGTCGCGTGAGAAAACCAACATTGTGTACTTTGCGTAAAATATCGATCAGATCAGCCTGTGCATGCCGCACAGACTAACCCGGGCTGACATTTTCACCTCTTGAGGATTTTCTGTTTTAGGAATCATTACACTATACCTCTATCCTCCTGAGGCGGGATGTGTCGGCCCGGATCAGTATGCGTGGATTGCGCAGGCTGATCTGGGTCGATACATAACGCAGATGCCATAATGTTGGTTTTCTCTCGGGTCAGATGGCATACTGTTATCGCACCTATAGCCAAAGAGGTTTCGAAGATGTTTGTTCAACAATATTGCGAGCATGAGTGATCATAACGGATTTGAAAGCGCATTATTTGCGTGTTCCCCGGTTATAATATTCCGGAACATCAGTCTTCGTGTAGCGAAGTCCAACATAGAAATGAGATGCGCTCTGTGAAAACCAACCGTTCGGCATTTGCGACAAGCGAATCATAAGATCAGCCAGCGAATCGGCGCAGACTGATATGTTTCTTAACTTTCTTAACTGTTCACAAATTAGTCATGGAAGCTTAAATAAACTTCGAATCCTTAGCATGGATGCGCACACATGTTATTTCCCACAGGTACAATAATTACATGTACGTTGATTTTCGCAGAGCACCCCTCAATAACACTATTATGTAGCTCTTAAAACCAAGCTTACAAAGATGTCAAGAGATCAAACAGAACCTCTTGTTTCTAAAAAAGCCACCAAGTATGGTGCATGCCCAGTTGGTTCCGGCAAATTCCCTGATGACGTATCTCAACGAAAACTACTTAAAAAAAAGTCTGGCGTGTCAATAACAACTCTCGATCCGAACGCTCCACAAACAAACGTTAAAACAACAGACGAAGTCGACGACCATAAACACCACAATAAATTTCAAGGCGGTAAAAAACTCCATTTTAAACCAGGCATGACCGGATGTGACGAGGTGTGTGCCCTTCCCAATCATATACAGAACAGTCAAAACGACATTCACGTCCAAGACACAAGGCATGCAGCATCACGTAAGAAGTACCAATGTTACTTTGCGCTGGTTCTTTTCACCGTGATTGTGAGTGGTTGTATAGCAACTGGAGTATCGTTTGGAATATCTCACGCAGAGCGTTACAAAAACGCCTACGTTGTATCACCAGGTAATGAACGCTTACATGTTCTTGTAAATATAATGCTATGATATTAGCCTAATTCTGACCATTGAGGAAATGTATTAATTATTAAGACATACATATATGTATTTACCTTTAACTTCAACTTAGGTGTTTTATTTAAACATCAATGGAATTAATTCGCAAATAGTAGTCCGAAAGAGAATATTGATGTTGTTTGTTCTCTTGACATTTGAACGATTATGTTGAATTTATGGTCTCTTGCCATGACAACGATTATGTTGAGTGCATGGTCTTTTGCCATGAGAACGATTATGTTGTTTTAATGTATCTTGCCATGTCAAGCATTTATTTTTTATGTTTGATATATTGCCATGTGAATGATTTATGTATTATGTTCTTTTGACACGTGAATGTATGATTATGTTATGTTCTTTTTACAAGGTCAATGTGACGAGTGGAGCTCATGGTGCTCGTGTAGTGTCACGTGCGGGCTCGGGGTTCAGACCAGAAACAGGACGTGCTATGGCAACGAAACTCAGTCCTGGGTGAACACGTTTACGGACTCCATGTATTGTAGTAAACCTACGTGTATTGGTAGGTATAAGGCAATCAATTTATCCTCGTCCGAATCTCTGGGCAAATATGTGATTTAGCATCGTTTGGGTAAATATTTTTTTGACAAAATCCTTCGATTGAGTTGCCTGAGCTTCCGAGGACTAAACTCTGAACAAGGTCAAACACAATATGATCCCAATATCATGCAATAACTTGTTTATTTGATATTGTCTTTTTAAAATATGTCAGTTTGTGAGATTTAAACACTTGGGATCATTTGGAAATTAACAATTGTTTTGAAATGTTTTAATAAATCCACTGTTGTGACTTAATGCGCAATTATTGTCCTTTCCGATAGCTGCAAGGGTCTTAAAAAATACAAATATACTAAACACCATTTGGATTTCCCAAATTGTTTTGACTCGGATAAAACTTATACTTCTGTGCTAACGTTACCCATAGTAAAGGTTTGGACAAAGTTGTTAATAGTTTGTAAGTAGCTTCTTCCAGATGCATTTATATCTCTCGTGTGACTGAGCAGGGCTTCATGTTATATTCTAAAGTTCTTAGCTGAATTTCTTAATTTGAGTTTGTTTTGAACATAATGGTTCAATGTTTCCAAACCAGTAGGTTACTGCATGGGTGCAGTCTCAGGTTAATATATATATATATTTAAAACAAGACTCATATTCATTACAGATGCGTGGACAGACTGGAGTCGCTGGAGTTCGTGTAGTGTATCCTGTGGCGCGGGGCTGAGGATCAGAAACCGGACATGTACCGGACATTTGTGTGAGGACAGTGACATCGATAAGGATGTGTGTTCCTTCGGTGTTTGTATTGGTAAGCGATATTAGCCCTAATAAGGTAACGGTTGCCAATCCACCAATCAAATAACAGCTATATTGAAGTCAAGCCCTGCTGTCAGGGAAACAGTTTGAGAGCTCACGGTTGCAAATCGACCGATCAAATCAGAGCAACTATAACATAGCTGTACTATCATTTGGTAACCGTGTCATACCAATTGTTTCACTGAACGAATATCAGTTATTACTCCCAAACAATTATAGGTTTATATACAATACCTATGTCCGTCCGTCAACCCGTCATGTCGTCTATCCTTCAACCAACTGTACATACACTGTAAGACATGCACATCACTATTTGTGTATCAACATCCGTCTTTGGAAGATATGTAAATTGCCAATAATTAAGATAATATTGTATACCTTCAGACGCCTGGTCGGACTGGATTAGCTGGAGCTCGTGTAGTGTGACGTGTGGTACTGGTTCCAGAACACGTAATCGCACGTGCACTGGTAAATACTGCGGAGACGAGAGCATGGACATGGACGTGTGTTATAATCCTGTGTGTATAGGTATGCATAACTTAATGTAAAAAGGTGGGGTAGTTAGTGTACGCAATTTTGAACTCGGCGTCCCGAGTTCGAGTCCCGATCGCAGCGGTATTAGTGGAGTTCATTCGAGCAAAGCACACTATTTAGCCTATAACTGTACTATCGCCGCGATATAACCAATATTCTGTTTACAACGATGTCAAACTCCAATATATGTAATCAAATGTTTTGTTTGAGCTAGTAATCCGACCTAGACGAGTGGAAAGCGTTGGAGATTTGGAATTGGCGGCCAATGTTGGAACCTCACTCGCAGCGGTCATGATAGAGTCCCCTTAAGCATGACATATTTCCTTGTGCATATTCGAATTAAAAACTTAAAAACTCTTATTATGTTGCTTCCCCGGTTTGAAATCGTTGTTCACTCGCCCTATAAATGACGCAACTCAAACGAATCCGAAAAAGCAGAGGGATGCCGTATAACCATAGCCTAGGACAACAATTTACCCGCCAAACATTGTAATAATTTTGCAGAGCGATCACACAACGGGCTTTATTATATTACTTTTGACCTTGACATAAGACTAAGAATGGACAGATTTTAATGTTACGGTGAACTAAATAAAAATGCCTTTGACAATGTTCAGATGCAATTGTTTAAAGAAGATATGGAAGATCAATTTTAAAATGAAATACGTATGTCCGAAGTTTAACTATTGTGTTCATATGTGCTCTTTTTTGCGATACTATTTAATGTAATGGTCCCTACAACTTTCCTATACGATAATATTACAAATACGTTGGAACCAGTAAATAGAGCACCATCAAAACATATGAATAAACCGAAGGGCCGGGCCAAACATGCATGAGCTGTCAACAATATCATGACACCACTATGCAAGGAGGATATGAGCACTATACTTAATACTACCGATATACAAAAAACCTCTAATTTTACAAAAAATATCTGTGTTTTATACGAAAGATAATGCTTTTGATATTGTAACCAATATCGTAATTCATTCATACGTCTATGTTAATCTGTTCTTGGTTTGGAAAAAGCCGTTCAATGTTTGTTTACATGCATGGCGAACTCCTTTTTATATCTAGGTTTAATTAGCAAAGGGTCCAAAGAGCTGTGCTCATTGTACCTGATTTGATTTGTTTGGAAATAGTCGTCCAATGTTGGAAATATATATATTGGCGTAGTTTGAAGTTCTTAGAAATCGATAACACGAGACTCCATATGTATTACAGATGCGTGGACAGACTGGAGTCCTTGGGGTTCATGTAGTGTATCATGCGGAGCGGGAATGAGGATCAGAAACCGGACATGTACCGGACATTTGTGTGAAGACAATGCTATTGATAAGGATGTGTGTTCCGACGTTGTTTGTATTGGTGAGCGATATCAATCACGCTTTAAGTAAATCAGTTTGGTAGATCATGGTTGCCAATCCACCAATCAAATTACAGCTAGAATAAGGTCATCCATGCGTTCAGTGAAACAGTGTGGTAGCTCGCGGGTGTCAATCAACCATTCAAATTTCAACTTCTATAAAGTCAGCCCTGTGTTTCGTGAAACAGTGTGGTAGCTCACTGGTGTCAATCAACCTATACAATTTCAACTACAGTAGAATCAGCCCTGCGTTCAGTAAAACAGTTTGGTAGATCATGGTTACCAATCCACCAATTACATTAGAGATACTATGGGTTGCCGGGTTTCTTCATCGGAAGAACAACCAAATTCTTCACTGAGTACAGGGCAGGAACGAAAGATTTAAATTGCATCCGCTTGTCTGCTCGAAATGTAATACTTCCGTATATTCTTCAAAAGTATTATGTCTAGACCATAAATTTGTAAACTGTTAGACTTGCATATTACTATTTTTATGCACATATTTCTTTGGAAGTGATCGGTCGCTTATCAAACGTCTGTCTCAAAAAACAACTCCTGGAAATAACTAAAATAAATATATCCTACTTTTGTCCTCATACACTATAGCACCAAGAGATACTAAACTGCATGTATAGATACGTTCATAATTTGAGATAAGTTACATACGAAACTTATGGCAATGGGACCTTGACCTATGATCATCTTTAAATAAGATGTAATCTATATATATGTTAGGTTTACTAGTGTTTAATTTAAATATAACAAATTGGTTATGCTCGCGTTGATACGTGTTCTTAACTGTGATGTAAATAAACTTGTGTTGAAAATGTCATAAATTGCCAATAAATCAGATCAAATTTATATCTTATAACTTTAGACGCCTGGTCGGACTGGAGTAACTGGAGTTCGTGTAGTGTGACGTGTGGTACTGGCTCGAAAACACGTAATCGCACGTGCACTGGTAAATTATGCGGAGATGACAACTTGGACATGGACGTGTGTTATAATCTTGTGTGTATAGGTATGGATAAAGCAATTAACATAGGTGGAATCCGCCGTGGCCGGGCATTAAGCGTGCAGGATTTTGAACTGGGCGTCCAGAGTGCGATCCTCGCTCACAACGTTCATGGTGGGGCTAATTTGAGCAAAACACATTTCCTAGCCTAATACTGGTTTGATTGCCAGGGAATCATGACTAATTTACTGTCACAGTGATATAACTCTTAAGTAATGTGGAAAATATCGGAAAACACAAATCAAACAAACAAACACAAGTACAGTGTTCATATGTTCGTAATGGTCTTGAACGTGTTTACTATCGCTATTTACTATGTTATAGCTGAAATTATATTGCAAACAATGTCAAACTCAAATATATTAAATTAAATGTTTTGTTCGTTCATTCTCTCTAACGTATTCTTCATAGGAGGAATCCGACCTAGCTGAGTGCGGGGTTGTAACCTGGCGTCCCATGTTGGATCCCCATTCGTGACGGTCATGGTGGAATGCTCTTTGGCATGGCACATTTCCTTGTCTAGTTCGATTCTGAAATCCCAAGTACACACATTGAAAACTCTAAAACTCTTTTTATTATGCATTTCCTGTTTGAGATGATGTTGAATGACACAAGTAAATATTAATCAAGGGGATACTGTGTAATTAAAAGGAAAATATGATAACAGTTTTCCTGCCAACATTTGTAATAATTTGGCGGTGCGATCACGTACCAGACTTAATGATGTTACTATTTGAATTGACCTTAAATGAACACATGTTTAAATTAAATTGTTTTCAATACTGCTCGTATATGCAATACTATTAAAGTGCTGGTCCCTAATACTTTTCCTTTTCAATTACAAACAATTAGGAACCAGCAATTAGCGTAAATGTTGTCCACCTTTCTATTTAAAATGCACATTGTGTGTACCTGTATTATTTAGGATTCGGTTTATTTCTAATAACACAATTTACTTATCAGTGATTTATGTTTTATCACATAAATACCCTTATTTTCAATTTGAGAACAAATCACAGAACAACGATATCCAACGTGTGTGATAACAAAAACCGAATTGTATTCATACGCGCCGCATTTGCATACACAACATAA
>JAUELF010262183.1:0-11282 GCA_031471495.1 Clinocardium nuttallii | reverse complement strand
AATAGCTTGAAAGCTTGTTTCAAAGAATCTTACATTCAAGGGTAACAAATAGATTATATCAAAGAAACTAACATTCAAGGGTATCAAATAGCTTGAAAGCTTGTTTCAAAGAAACTAACATTCAAGGGTATCAAATAGCTTGAAAGCTTGTTTCAAAGAATCTTACATTCAAGGGTAACAAATAGATTATATCAAAGAAACTAACATTCAAGGGTATCAAATAGCTTGAAAGCTTGTTTCAAAGAAACTAACATTCAAGGGTATCAAATAGCTTGAAAGCTTGTTTCAAAGAATCTTACATTCAAGGGTAACAAATAGATTATATCAAAGAAACTAACATTCAGGGGTAACGAAAGCTTGAAAGCTTGTATCAAAGAAACTAACATTCAAGGGTATCAAATAGCTTGAAAGCTTGTTTCAAAGAATCTTACATTTAAGGGTAACAAATAGATTATATCAAAGAAACTAACATTCAAGGGTAACGAAAGCTTGAAAGCTTGTGTCAAAGAAACTAACATTCAAGGGTATCAAATAGCTTAAAAGCTTGATTCAAAGAAACTAACATTCAAGAGCCACAAATAGCTTATATAAAAGAAACTAACAGTCAAGGGTAACAAATACATGTAGCTTGAAAGCTTGTATCAAAGACATTAATATTCAAGGGTATCAACTTGCTTGAAAGCTTGTTGCAAATAAACTAACATTCAAGGGTAACAAAAGCTTGAAAGTTTGTGTCAAAGAAACTAACATTCAAGGGTATCAAATCTATCTAAAAAGCTTTATTAAAAAAAACTAACATTCAAGAGCCACAAATAGCTTATATAAAAGAAACTAACAGTCAAGGGTAACAAGTAGCTTGACAGCTTGTATCAAACAAATTAACATTCAAGGGCATCAAATAGCTTGAAAGCTTGTATCAAAGAAATTAATATTCAAGGGTATCAAATAGCTTGAAAGCTTGTTGCAAATAAACTAACATTCAAAGGTAACAAATAGCTTGTATCACAGTAATTAACATTCAATGGTTACAAAATACCTTCAAAGTTTGTATCAAAGAAATTCACAGCCAAGGGTAACAAATACCTTCAAAGCTTGTATCGCGGGAATTATCATTCAAGGGTAACAAATACCTTTAAAGCTTGTATTGCGGGAATTATCATTCAAGGGTAACAAATACCTTCAAAGCTTGTATCACAGGAATTTTCAGTTAAGGATAACAAATAGCTTATATCAAAGAAACTAACAGTCAAGAAAACAAGTAGCTTGAAAGCTTGTATCAAAGAAATTCACATTCTCGGGGAACAATACCTTCATAGCTTGTATCACAGGAATTAACATTCAAGAGTAACAAATAGCTTCAAAGCTTGTATCATGGAAATTAACATTCAATGAGGCTGTACCATTACAGTTTTCCTACATTACTTTTTCTTAAAACCTGCTTCCAAGATACATAACATAAGATTGAATAATATACTTGGCACTAAAGTACTTACGATTTTTTGTATTCATTTGGAAGCCTTGATGCTTCAATAGAGTGCTCCTGTCTTTCTTTAGCAGCCTGAAATAGAGGAACAATCAATCACTGTTAAAGAATTTAAATATCTTGATATTGCGATGTCTTTAGTTTTGTTCAATGCAAAACAAGTCTTTTTAATTATCATAACAGAACACTTTTAGGAGCAATCCTCTTAACCCTTTCCCACCTGCAGACGCATTTAGCATCAGACAATTTGATGAGCAATTGCTCCTTTGGCCACAATGTTTTTCAACTTTATTTAACAATTAAGCTATAGATCTTTTATGGAGATTTTTCAGGTTTTTGTCACTATGTTTTCAAAGTCGTCAGCTGCAGATTTGTTGTATGTGGGAAAGGGTTAAGCTTACCCTTTATCTGATACAGACAACTATCTAGGCCTCTTTACATCCGAGCTCTGTTGTCAATTAACTGTATGTTAAAGATTGGTCAGACCAAGTTGCTTCAATAAACAAGAGCAGTCTTATAAGCAGGACAGCATAACTTACCAGTTGGGATCTTGATTGCATTTCTTAAATTCTTAACTTTCAACACCAATGACATGGTGACAGCACAAGTTGTTCTTGAAGCAGAGCTCTAGGTAACGGGCGTTTTGCATGTTCTAAAATCCTTATTTGACCCTCTAACCCTATGTTGTGTGAACTCAAAAGAATCATCTCAGCTAGACGATTCTTATGAGTACCCATAACATAGGATTTGCTTTAATAATAAGAGAAATTGTGGGAAAAAGTGCTGAATACCCGTCCTTATCTTGACCTATGTGATGAACACAAAACTTAATTATGCCTCATCTTTATGGTGCAGTTTGGTTGTGTACAGAAGACCCAAAGTAGAGTATAAACATTGACTTACCTTGAGTAGAGAATAATTAGATGTTCTTGCAACATAATCTGAGAAGTCATTCAATTGTTTCTCTTTTTGTCTGTAATTTTCTCTGATCTGCAAACATATATGATGAATCCTATCAAAAAGAGTAATCTCAAAGTAAGACTATGATTATTGGTTCTAAAAATTACAATGAAATTTCAAAGAAATTGTGTGATACATTTATAATTTCCTTATTAAAGCAATGTTTTTACATTTAACCCTTCCCATCATACAGATGCTTGCTGATGCCCTTGGGGTTTTACGCTGTTTCAACATTATTTCAGTATGAGGTATGACAGTTTTTTCTTGCATGTTTTCAAAGAAGCAACTCTCAATCAATTGTGTAAAGCCATCTGACTTTTTACTGCTGGCTGGTCAACCCAACAGTTTAAAATCTTGATATTCCTAGAAAAGGGTATTGGACACTTCCAAATGCAAAGCTGGACAAGTTCATTCTAAAAATTAAGAATAGAAAGGGTTTAATCATAATTATGAGGTGAACATTTGAAACCTTTCAAAATAATAACATTTGCATTTATCTGTATAAACCCATTCCCACATACAAATGCTTTCTTACACAGCACACAATGTTTTTGAGCAATTTCTCATTTTGTCAGAATGTTTATTTAACTCTATTTAATAATAACACATACATTCATACACATTTTTGCCAATTTTATTTTCAAAGTCGTCTGAAGCATATTTATCATATAGGGGAAAGACCGAAAGTGTTGACCCTTTCCCTGACATAGACGCTTTCTGACGCCACTGCAGCAGGCGGCCTTTTGAAAATATAGTGACAAAAGAAAAAATTGCACACAACATGCAATTTCTCCTTTTGCCATAATGTTTTCCACTTTTCGTCATAGGTTGGTTATCCATTTAATTATAGAGATTTTCTATGTTTTGACAAAATACGTTTAAAGTTGTATGCTGCAGAATTGTCTTATGAGGGAAAGTGTTAAATAAATCATTACCTCTGCATAAAATTCTTGTTCATTGAGGACATCTTGACTCTGCTGGGCCTCAAGGAGTTCTTGCTGGGTACCAGCTACAATTTCCGCCCGGTTTTCAATCGCACGTGAAATCGCTTCAGTGGCCTCCAGGTCAGGTGTGGTAGGTCTCACATTTTCTTGATCGAGTTCATACATGATCTCTGTCCATACTTCTCCCATCTGTAAAATATAAAAAGAACTTAGTAGATCATAAAGTTAAGTGCATGACATTAGAATCATATGCTCAAACCTAAAGAAATAAAAGTGTTATAAAATGGCGTTGACCTTAAGAGTTTGCAGAAGTATATTGTAGGAGTGTAACAAAATGATTGATCAACATAAAATGACATAAAAACTTACATATAATTATATACAAAACAAATTAATATCATGCAAAATATTAAATTCTCAACTTGCTATAACTGTATATAGTCTAATAAGTTTACCATTTCCCGAATGAGTACAAGCTTTGTGACGCATCTAAAGCAGACAACTTCTGAAAACATTGTGGCAAAAGGAGAAACTATTCTAAATGAGCAATTTCCTTGTTTTCCCCAATATTTTCACCTATTTTCAACAATTATGCTTGAATTCATAGAGATTTTCATTAGTTTTTCAAAATCATTTGCTGCAGATTTGTTGCAGGTGGGAAAGATTTAAACGCTTTTTCCTACCTTAAAGTCTTGATGCATGTGGGATTTGAGATTTAAGTGCTTTTTCTTACCTTAAAGTCTAAGTATTTCTCAATAACTGTAAGAGTAATGTGATCATCCACTGAGAGTCCTGGTAAATCTGTAAACCCTGTATATGTGCATAGAGAAAATGTATCAATAAATAATCCAATACCTAAATAACTAAAGTAGTCAATGAAAGTACCATTTTCCATAATAAGAATTTGATTTTTTATCAGATGAGCCGTTCCGCGATAAAACCAATATTGTGGACTCTGCTTAAGTATTGACCTGGATCAGCATAAGAATGCCGCCAAGCTTACATGGATAGACACTTTTCGCCTCCTGTGTAATTACTGTTTCAGGAATCATAACTCTATACATCTATCCTCTCTGAGACGGAATGTGTCAGCCCTGATCAGGCTGTGCAGACTGCGCAGGCTGATCTGGGTCGATACATTATGCAGAGGCTATAATGTTGGTTTTCTCGCAGGGTGGCTCATATTCTTAATACAGCTTTATTGACACTTGTAAACAAACTAAAATTGTAAAGATTTTCCACCTTTGTGACAATATGACAATGTATGCATAAACATCTATCATCATTATATTGGAACAACCCTTTAACCCATAATCTTTACATGAAAAATGATATCTTAAACACTCCAATATTTGAAATATCATAGGAAATTTGTTGATGATTTTTAACAAAAGAAAAACATTGAGACAAAGTAGAAATATTAGGATATATAGGAGATATATGTATTACCTTTTAAGAGCAATTCCTCTTTTTACTGTACTTTTTCAATAAGTTTGCTGCAGATGCATCAAATGTTGTCTTAATAAGGAAAAGGTCAACTAATAAATGCTTTTATTCTTAAAAATCTTTGAAAAACCCTGCAAGCTCAAGATCAGCCTGCTCAATTGTGCAATCAAGTCTTAGTCAAGATAATTCACTTCCTATAAAACAATACAATACTTGCATGTCTTTGAGTACAAAATTATGAAATCAAACTTCAAATTATGAGCTATTTCTAATTAAGACACAATGTTTTCAAAACTCATCTGCTGCAGAGCCTTCACAGAAAGCGGCTGCATGCGGGAGATGGTTAACCCTTTCCCTTATAAAGACGCTTTCTGACGCCTTTGCAGTAGACAGGTTTTTGAAAACAAAACATGCAATTTCTCCTTTTGACACAATGTTTTCCTCTTTTAGTCATAGGTTATCAATTTAATTATAGAGATTTTCCAGTTTTTGACAAAATATGTTTAAGGTCGTCTGCTGCAGAATTGTCGTATGAGGGAAAAGGTTAAATAAAAAATATTACTTACCAACTTTACAGAACAAGGAGTATATCTTAGCTCTCATATTTTCTGAAACATCCACAATGGCTTGACTTTGACAATTTGCTGGGAGAGGTGTAAACCCCTTTTGGTCCTGGAGTGAGCCCATTAGTGGTCTCTTTATATCTGAAATGAGCAGGTAATGTAAACTCTTTCCCACATACTGATGCACTTTGGTGCTATTGCTTCTTCATGATGAGCAATTTCTCCTTTTGCCATATTGTTCTCAATTCTTTTCACTGATGATACTTTCATTGTAGATATTTTTGCAAAAGCTGTTTTATTGAAGTTTACTGCTGCAAATTGGTTGCATGTGGGAAAGGGTTGAACACTGGTAGAAATTCTTGTAACAGTTTTTTATGGGTTTTTTTTACAAGAAACTCTCTTAAAGGGATAAATCAAAGTAAAAAAAACATTTGTGACTTAGCATTCAGCACATCTGGGCAGCCTGGTCAAGATCTTTACCATTTGCCATCTATTTGTACAATTATTACTTGATTGTAACTATAAACTGACTATCTAAGTAAGCAATTTTAAACATAATCGACATTCATTTGAAAAAATATGAAGGTCCTTTAAAAAGTTTTCTGAATATGGACTGTATAATTAGATTATCATTGAATTGTTTAAGTCATAATTTTTAAAACATTTTATACCAACTCAAAGATAACACATACTGTGACTAGCAAGATAATGTTCTTTTAATTTAAGCAACTTAAATATTAAATAACATTCTATTTGAATTACAGGTTATTAATAAAACACTTTACTTTATCTGGTATTATCAAATATTTAATTAACAGTAGCATGGCTATTTCTTAATAAAAAGGTAAGTGCTCCTGCATTAACCCTTTCCCTCATATATTTTCTTTTTCTTTTGTTTGACAAAATACGTTCAAAGTCGTCTGCTGCAGAATTGTCGTATGAGGGAAAGGGTTAACAGTAAAAACCTTTGTAAATGTCACAATTAACCCTTTCCCTCATACAACAAATCTGCAGCTGAAGACTTTGAAAACAATTTTTTCAAAAGTCTTCTGCTCTAGAGGCGTCAGAAAGTGTCTATATGTGGTAAAGGGTTAAATATAAGAACGATTATGATTAAAGATGAAAACATTGTGGCAAAAGGACAAAATGATCATTATAAGCTATTCATTTTTTGTAATAAATCATTTTCAAAAGTTTTCTGTATGTGTGAAAGGATAAAAACATAATGTATTGAATATGGAGCATGTAGCCTACCTATGATAGCTCCACTCTTGTCTCTCTTCACTCCGATATCTCTTTCCTCTGTTCGCCATATGTCACAGAATAGATGGGCTGCCGAGGAATTATCTTCCCCTCTCCATGTTAACACATGATGGACTGTCTTAGGGTTCTCACACAGGTCCAGTAAACAACCCAGAATTAAGTTGTGCATTCCCTTTGGACAGGCCTGTTAAACAAAATACAATATTGGTCTTTCAAAGGAAGATATTAACGATACAAAAGTAAATCTTGTACATCTTCAATTCATAATTATAAACTATTAACAAATGTAAATGAATCTTTAAAATTAATGAAAAATTGACTCAATAAATTAAATGTATCAGACAAAAATAGTCAACATTCTAAATTGCCTGAATGAATGTGATTGTTTCAACAATTCATGTTAAGTATTCCAAGTTTCATGTTAAAATCCTTCAAATTTAGGCAGTAGTTTACTCTACAAACTTCATATATCACACAACCAATTTCTTCATTAAACCCTTTTCCACACTACAAAGACCCATTATGACACCTCTGCAGCAAACAACTTTTAAACATTGTGGTGAAAGGAGTAATTGCTCATGATGAGCAATTTCTGCATTAGCAAACATGTTTTCAACTCTATTTCATTATCATTCATTTATTGATAGAAATTCTTCATGATTTTGCATATATGCCTTTAAAGTCCTCTGCAGCAAATGTGTTATATATGTGTGAAAAGGTTAAGCACAATGAATATAAACAATAAATATTCACAGTTCACAGAGATAAGTCTACAACACTTGAACAGATTCAGTTTCAATATTATGTCTCGGAGTGTATTACTAATAACTGACCTCTAGTAAATCAATGAGGATGAACACTCCTTCCTTCTCTAATAAATAATCTTCTGTCGTATAACAACCAACCACAGCACACCTAAAATACCAGGAAAAAAACCATATCAGACGTTCAACGAGAAAACCAACATTGTTTACTCTGCATAAAGTATTGATCCGGATCAGCCTAAGCATGCCAACTCATTTCGCCTCCTGTGGATTTTCTGTTTCAGGAATCATTACTCTATACCTCTATAGCCCGGAGCTGGATTGTGTTGGCCTGGATAAGCGTGGGCAGACTGCGCAGGCAGATCTGGGGCAATACATGACGCAGATGGCATATGGAGAAATTCTCATAATGAGCAATTTGAACTTTTGTAACAACGCTTTCAACTTTATTCAATAATAGTTCTTTCATTTATAAAGGTAATGTCTTCTTGTTTTACTATATATTTTCAAAGGCATCTGCTAAAGGGTTATTGTTTCATCCCTTCATTGGTTGCAAAGTCCTATATATTTCAATAGGAAATCGCACACTCATTTATAAAGAATAATATCATGAAATAGCAAAGCAAAAATTAAGTTAGTGAACAACAATATACACAGAACAGATAGTTCCTCTTTCCACCCTAATGTTTTCAACTCTCTGTCAAAATTTAACTTCTATTTTTCCAGATATAACTTGTATATCCCAAAGTGACAACTCTTAAAATATCATAGTAGGTTAATGGTTAAATTCCTTACCAAACACAGTCAACGGCTGTGATAAGAAGTCTGTTGTGACCTAATCCACTGTTCAACATTTTTGGATTTGTTCTTAAATAATGTACACAAACATTCACACCAGCCTCTCCAAATAGTTCCTGTAAAATAGAATTACGTGCAAGCAAATTAATACAAAATTTATACAAATAAAGTTATACAAATAGTTTCATTTCTTTACAATTCAGTACACCATTAAAAACAATAGTGCCACGGAGCAAATACAACCAGCCAGAGTTATGTGTCTTTGTATAGATATGTATATATGTACCAAGTTTCATTTGAAAATGATAAATGGTTTTAAGTTATGAGGTAAGGTTAAATTTTTGTGACGGCGCAGACAACGTCAAGGGTATCATAATAGCCTGACATTTTTCACTTTAAAAAAAGAGATAAGCTAATAAAAAATAAGTTTGTTAATCTGTTATAAAATCAACACTACTTGACCCCATATGTCCAAGATTTTAACGAGATGAATGTTCTGATAAACTTTTATGATGATCGGATGCAAAATGGAGTCTGTGATCACAATAACTCAGCTTGCACTTCGTGCATAGGTGAGCTAAAAATAGTATCAGAAAACATTTGACATATCAATATGACTTGAGTTATGTATATGAAAAACCAGAGTGATCAAAGGCATGAATGCTTTACCTGCTATAAGGTAAGTTAGTAAGTAAATGAAAACAACAAATCTACTGCAGACGACTTTAAAAACAACAAATCTACTGCAGACGACTTTAAAAACAACAAATCTACTGCAGACGACTTTAAAAACAACAAATCTGCTGCAGAAAACTTAGAAAACAACAAATCTGCTCCAGACGACTTTGAAAACATCTAGGCAAAAAAAACAAATAAATGTTAAATTACTGAAAAAAATTTAAAACATTGTGGTAAAAGTTAAGATTGCTTGTTTTGAGCATTTTCTTCTTTTGTCACATTTGTTGTCAAAAGTGGTCTGCTACAAAAAGCGTCAGATAGTGCATATATGTGGGAAAGGGTGAACTAGGTATTTAACCACCCACATAATAATTATTTTCAAAGATAAAAAGGAAATCATAACTGATGCAGTTAAGAAAATATAAGCATTATGTTTCACCCTAACAAAAATATATAGAAAACATTAAAAGTTAAGTTACAATATGTGCAATAGCTATTTTGCAGTTGTTAATGTTTTATCTCTAGTAGCTACTTATTAATAAATTCATATCATTATTTTAGATGATTTAATGTTTCTAGTCTTTACTGACGTTTACAAGTTAAACAGATGTTTTAAAGGCAATAATATTAAGTTTATTTTGTAACATGCATCTATGGTTTAACTGATATATTTTGTTTATATTATACAGCTGTAGTGTAACAGTATATTTTGTTGGAAAACAGATCTGAGCTAACGTTACATTGTTATTGTAGCTAACTATCAACCCTTTCACACATAAACACGCTTTTTGAAGCATCTGCTGCAAACAACTTTTGAAAACACTGTGAGAAAAGTAGAAAGTGCTCCAAACAAGAAATTTCTCCTTTTGCTACAATATTTTCAACATTTTCATCAATTGTACCTTTATTTAGAGATTTCCCATGATTTTGCCAATATGTTTTCAAAGTTGTCTGCTGCAGATTTGTTGTATGTTGGAAAGAGATAATATAAATGATTGTATCTAATGTTACCTTTCTGTGCATGTCTCCATCACAAAGACAAGATAATATCATCATCATGTCTGACTGCATCTCTACATCTATCGCATCGTCTGCTGTGTTACTACTGATGGCATTGGTCAAAATAGCTGTAATAAATATTTAACAACAATTGAGCACCAATGCAGGAAACAGATCAGTGTCAATTAATATGTCACAAGGTTTGTTCAGATTCTAAATCGATTTCAACAAACATCAATTATAACAGGGTTTTTTTCAGAAATTTCTTATAAAAACACCTAGTGTTTTCAATTTTTCAATAACAAGCCAATTTCTTACCGCAGCCATATTCCTTAAAATCCATTCAACATACATTTAAATTTTTTGGTTTTAATAAAGGCATGAATAGGGCTTGTTATCTTTTTACAGCATTTTTTATACGGAAGTTCTGTAAAATGAACAATTTATAATTTCTGGATTAATAGAATGGAACTTCCCTGTTTTTAAAAGAAGGGTTTCATTACATAATATATGTGAAATACAAGTCTGAAGGTGTTTTTCCACAATATGGAGAAATCTAGACTAAGTTTAACATTAAAAAAAATCAAAATTTACAGGGCCAATTTAGTGGGTAAATGACTTGTCCTTTAAAAAGTAAGCCCATCAGCAAGAAAACCAACATTATGTGTCGACCAGATTAACCTGTGGTGTCCGGGCAGACTGATCTGGGCTGATACATTCTGCCTCAGGGGGATACAGGTATAAAGTAATGATTCCTGAAACAGAAAATCTACAGGAGGCAAAACGTGTCTATCCGGGTAAGCCTGCATGGCATGCTTAAGCGAATCAGGGTCGACACTTTACGTCCATAATGTTGGTTTTCTCGCGAGACAGCTCAAATGTTTATTGTAAGAATATTTCATACTTATTATCTGGTTAATAGCGCCTTGGTCAGCTAAATCCTGTAGTACCATTTCTTCTCCTGTGGAAACAACACTTCTCAACACTCTTAGACAATATCTCATTTGTGCTCTCTTGTTACCACGACCACCAACTCCATGGATACTGTTGCCATGGCCAGCAAAGTCCTCTGAAATCACACAAACCAATCTATCTTTAACACACAGTAAAAAATTGAACAGGTTTAACAGCATTGTGAACATGATATCTTGTTCTACCAATCAATATGGCTTGAACAAATAATTTAATTTTAAAGATACATTCCTATTAAGTTTGGTTGAAATTGATCATGTGGATAAGGAGGGGATATTATTTGAAGCTAAAATGTTATTCAATTAATCATGATGATTTTGAAAAAACTATGTCACTTAAGAAATATTTCTAAACAATTATCTTGAAATCAGACAAGCACCTTTATGAAAATGGAATTTTTTTTTTTTTATTT
>JAUELF010262162.1:0-11283 GCA_031471495.1 Clinocardium nuttallii | reverse complement strand
CTCTTCAAGGCGATGTGCAGAACCCATGTCTCGACTATACCGGTTCAAGGTCAATGTCACGCTTAAATGTCAAAGGTTTGAGGCTATATTTCGTGTCCATATCTTCTCCAAGACTGCTTGATTTTCATGAAACTCGGGTCACTAGGCGATGTGCAAAACCCATGCCAAATATACCGGTTCAAACTCTGGGCCACTTTAAGTTATCTCCCGTTGTTCAATATTTAATAGTCATCGACAAACTGCAATAGGGAGAGATAAATGCGTCAAAACATATTTTCATCGATAAACCGTGACTATTGATCTTAACAATCTAATTAACAATTCTAAAAATAGAATGGTGTTCATGATGTTACTTGCCTTAATCATTGATTGCTTGATTGGGGTTCAACGCCGTTTTTAACAATGTCTCAGTCATATCACGGCGGGGAGTTCATGTACTCATGTTTTTCCTGGTGTTCTCACACCAGTACTCCACACAACAATCTTCCCAAGAAACAGACTGCTTTTCCACATAGACTTTTCCCATTGGTGGAAGACGAATGACATATGTCGCATTTACTTTTGTCAAACGTCGGAAAGAAAATTGGCCGAGCCGGGATTCGAACTCACAACCCCTGGATAGACTGCCCGCGTCGCTACTGAATGAGCTACCGGGGCTCGGCGCCTTAATCGTGGAAACCATCTGTCTAATTATTTATTTGGTTTTAAACGAAACTTAAGTTGTCGTCTGTGTGTAGCAGTATGTACATTTTATTGAAAAACGTAACCATAAGAACTCAAACTCAATTTCATTTTTCAGCTGTTTTGGTGATGTCTATCCTCGCTGTAGGAATGTCTTTGTACATTGACGATTCGTCTGACCAGTGTACTTTCTTGCAACTATTGGCATTCTATAATCAATGCCAAAGCAAATTCGAAGTCGACAAACCACTGCACTAGCGGTCCACTAGCGGCAGCGACAAGCATTTGCAGGTAAATGACGAAATAAATAGCACTGCTTATGAATATGACATGTCGTATAGAATACTCTATTACAAACAGTATTAAAGCATTTTGTAAGAATGTTGTTAGGTGACCGACTGCATAATTAATTGACTTCTGTAACAATTTACTTTATACATTGGCATCCTGTTTCAGTATATCGTGTGTAACTTGAACAGTTAAGTACCATCTTAGCCTTGCTATAATGGAATGCCTCGTTTCGGGCAGTGTATATGAGCCATTCCAGTATATAAACGTATATCAGCCGTCCCACAAGAAAACCAACATAATGGCCTCTGTGTAATGTATCAACTGTGCAGACTGATCCGGGCCGACACATTCCGTCGCAGGGGGATATATGTATATATATAGTATGATTCCTGTAACAGAAGATCCACAGGAGGCGAAAAGTGTTTATCCGGGTAAGCCTGCGCGGCATGCTTAGACTGATCAAGAGTTCATAATGTTGGTTTTCTCGCGGGACGGCTCATATGAAATATGTTTGACCTCCGCATTGGATACATCGGAACTTTCGCGCTTTTCTCAAACAACAATGCTGATAATTTACAAAACTGTTTAGGCCTAATCTGGTTCAACTTTTTATTGTCACAGTAATCGATATGATATTGAACAGTGCTTTGGGGAAAACGTAGCCACATGCCCGAATGAAGAAGATGCGATGAAGGGTATGAAAACGGCATTGCACAAGTGTAACGGAGATGAAGTCCAGGAACCTCTCCGTCAATGTGAGTATTTTAATAGATGTGACATACACCTCCATCACAAATAATGGTCGCTGTTCGCAGTAGTTCTGTTTCTATTTGAACGTGTGTATGAACCGGGAAGTATTTTAATAGAGCCGTAACATACACCTCCATCACACATAATGGTCGCTGTTCGCAGTATTTCTGTTTCTATTTGAAAGTGTGTATGAACCGGGAAGTATTTTAATAGAGCCGTAACATACACCTCCATCACAAATAATGGTCGCTGTTCGCAGTAGTTCTGTTTCTATTTGAACGTGTGTATGGACCGGGAATTATTTCATTTTCCGCTTGAACAACTAACTTTATGGTTAGGCACATATCTGACTTGTATGTAAAGGGAAAGGGTTAGAACAGACCTGTACCGCATCTAGCGACTTGTACACATTTGCATCCTCGGTACCCAGGCTAATCATAACGTATATGATACCATATAAGTTATGAATAGCCTGGGTACCGAGGATGGGTGAATGTGGGGCCCATCTTAAAACATAGATAGTATGACTTACATTTCACTTGTTGAATTATCCCACCAATTCTGTTTAAAATATTTTATGTTTAATATACATAAGGAAAAAAGAAACACTGTGCGCCCAGATTTATGTTATGATCTGCTATTTGTTATTACCAAATGAAGTCTTTTAAACAATCTATTGAAAGATGATTACATGTTTGTTTGTGCCTGTCTGTTTGGCACGGAGACACTTAAAGTAAACTTCTCCGTGTCTGCCCGAATGTGCTGACAAAAGGACACTTGTTGGGTACCTGTTTTTTTTGTCTGTGTCTCTGTCCGTCGGTTGGTCACACTTTGCAATTTGGTAGATTTTCTTTCAAGTTTCAACACATACACACTTATGATTTGAAAAAAAGAACACTCCAAGGAACTATTATTGTATTTACCTGCTATCTTATGTGTGTTTTAGCTTTCGTATTTTATGTTCTCACTTTGATGATTTTGTCGACCGCGAAATGCAATTTACAAACATGATATTGCCTATTTTTGTTTTCAGTATTGCTTTTTTTCTTACGAATACAAACACAAACTATGTGTCTTATATCATAATTAAAAATACATGTAGCATGCGCATTATTTAATTAACATAAAAGGTCAATTAGCAATATAATTTATCCTTGATGTTTTTGTTCTACGAATACAATTGATAAAAAAAAATGCTAGTTATCACACTGCACATGGGTGTTTTTCCTTTTACAAAGACTTGGACCAAATCTACGAACCCACTCCTTTACAATGCGACAGTGGTGTGGATGTTCAATCAATTATAGATTGCACCGGCTTATTTGAGAAGCCAGTACAAATGATGACATACGAAGAAGGAGTCAAGTACGTCACAGGGTAAGAATTATTGCTTGTTTCACCCTATCTCAGAAGGAAGCGTTTTTATCCCTCGGAATAAAGGGACATTTAATACCGAATTATTGATCTGGTCAATACATTACGCAGATGCCATAATGTTGGTTGTAATATGTATAATCCGCAGAGTTATTAACCGTCTGCCAAAGTGTCTTGACGAGTTGATCAAAGATCCTAGTGTTGATGATTGTGGAGATCGTGCCGGGGCTAAGCTATTTCTTGACAACATTGCGTTTGCTAGCACCGTGTGTGTGTTGTTGGTATCGACACATATACGTACTTCCTTGACATGAAGACCTACGTGGATCTCCTTAAACTTAAGGCAGATTCTACCCAGCATGATCACGATGTAAGGGCGCTCAGGGATCTATTCCGTTGGTAAAGAAAGTAAGTATTGTGTATCATTGTAATCTATTTTAGATCTATTTTGGGTCTTTTTCCCCACAGTTTATTCAAAAAGCATGCCACAATATATACAATTAAATAAATAAAAATACTCGTACATGTGTAAACTTCAATATGAAATTTTCTATGTGGTGTCTGTATCATATCATTTACATGCTTCTTTTAAATGTATCGTAATGAAAAGGAAGATATATAAAAATTAGATTTAGTCAGAAAACAAGTTGAAAAGGTAGAGGATAATATATTGAGCTGTGATTTGAATGAATGTGTGTGTGAATAATGTAATCTTGATGAATGTGTGTGTGAATAATGTAATCTTGATGAATGTGTGTGTGAATAATGTAATCTTGTTAGATAAATGTGTAATAATAAGATAAAATAATTAAAGATCCGGAAACTTTGACTTTTTTTAAACTCACCAGAGCACAATATGCGATGTGAGTTATTGTGGTCACACACCATCCGTCGTCGTCACCTGTCCGTTTACATGTTCCGGAAACAGACTTCAAAAAGCTTCTACTATCAAACCAGTGAACAAATTCCAAAATGGCAGAATAATATTGTTTGTATTTGTTTTCTTTTTGCAAATTAAATTGGCGAAGATTAAAAGGGTACAACTGCTGTTCTCATGTATACATGTACATGTATTGATAAATCGCGCCATGGTCTAAAACTCTCAACCGTATGATGAATAATTGATGGCGAATATAAATACAATTACGGATTACAACATAATTTCAGACGCTTCACGCAAGTGATGATAAGTGCGTGAACAGTCGTAAAGACCGAGTATAGGGTCTTTCTGTGTCACAACAAGCCACTTAAGATTTCCATTACTACTCCACACAACATACTTCCCAAGCATATGTCTGCTTTTCAACGTATATTGTTAACCAATTGGTGAAAGAAGAATGACCCTTGCCACAGAAACTTTTTGGGGTTCGAACTCACAACCCCTAGATTGTGTCCCTACCGACTGAGCTACCGGTGTTATGATTTATTTCAGTACCCCAACGAGGTATGAAATATACGGGGTACAGAGTGAAAACATTGACTCTATTCATCGCGCAATATATCCTTCATATCATCAACTGATTGAACATGTCTGTTAAACGCTTTCCCATGTGCAATCGTACGTGTAGCAGATTACCTTGTATTATATTTCGGCGAATGGAGTCATACCTCATAATAAACAGTCATTAGTGTTTTTATGAACATGTTTTCCTGTTGTCAAACTGTTTTAAAGAGTATTCAATAAGCATATAAATATTAAATCCAATTATGTTGCCTTAACACTTTCAAAGTCGTATGCTGCCTATGTATTGCGTTGTATGAAATTGTAAATTACAAACCGATTTCAGGTGCGGATAACAAATGGACAGTAAACCGGAACACACAGACGGACATTCAACGATTTTTTATATTATATACGTCATATGCATCTTGCGAGTTTGGATATTATTGTATATGTGAATAGTGAAGACTCGGTTGAGCCTGTGCATACGCATGATCTCACCAGGGCGTTCATTGTGTGTCTGTATTTATCACATAAGAGCCGTCCCGCGAGAAAACCAGCATCATGGCATCTGCGTAATTTATTACTCTGAAAAATGTTTCCTGAAACAGAAAATCAACAAGAGGCGAACAAGTGTCTGTCCGGGTTAGTCTGCACGGCATGTATCGACTGATCCGGGTCGATATTTTACGCACAGACCACAATGTTTGTTTTCTCGCGAGACGGCTCATTATAGGTGTACCGTACCTAGTCGAGACAAACCTAGAATGTGGGCACATTTTTTACGGAGGTGCAATAACAGGAGTTTTCCCCTAGCCCGGCTCATATGTACTGTACCCTGGACCCTCTGTCTAGTATATGTACATATAGGTGCCTTGGCAGTGGACG
This sequence comes from Clinocardium nuttallii, assembly GCA_031471495.1. Classification (NCBI taxonomy): domain Eukaryota; kingdom Metazoa; phylum Mollusca; class Bivalvia; order Cardiida; family Cardiidae; genus Clinocardium; species Clinocardium nuttallii. Next base: position 5,858 of record JAUELF010262162.1, on the reverse strand, counting down.
ATTCTTAAAAACTTGTTTCACAAATGTTACATTTGCTAGCAAAGGAAACAGTCATAAGCTGTAATATGGATAAACCAGACCTTGCTGTATTTATGGTATGTGTTGATAAAGATTTATCGGTGCATTCATCCAAATCTATTCCAATTTGAAATGTTTTACCGTCTGTTTCCTTAAACATGTTTAATTAATTTGCAAGTAATGATAATTAACCTGTGCTTATTGGTTTTGATCTACACTATTGGTCAAAGTCCTCTGGTTGGTGTCTTCACTGGTCGTTGTACAATAAAATGCGTTTCTGTGCTTAAATAAGTATGCACATCCTTGTGTCCCACCGTTTTCAATCATGAATTACCTTAAACAGCATATTAGATCTTGGGTTCACATGTAGAGTTCAAATGTAGATGCACTTAGCTTGCATTAACAATACATTGCTTGTAAAACATTTGTCTTCATTGTCTCTATGTAAGACTCACTTGTTGACTTTATTGCGATAAATAAGAGTTTTCAAGTGCCAAAATGAGAAAGTGCACATTATTAAAAATGTCTCACGTTGCAATAATGTTTTCAATTATATCTAATAATTTTCATTTTCATTTTATTTGTTTCACTTTTTGCCTACATGTTTTAAAAGTAGTTTGCTGCAGCTTTGCTGTATTCGGGACGGGTTTTTTAATCCAATAAAGGAATGATTATTTCATTAGCCTTTGTTGTATTTATCTCTGTAAATATGAGTTGGCAGGATAGCTTCAGTTAACCGCATACTGCTTTTGAAGCATTCGCAACAATCGACTTTAGTAAACATTGTGGCAAAAGGAGAAATTGCACGTAAAGTGAAGTGTATACGTTTGTCACGGTGTTTTTTATCACAAAGTTAGCATTGTGTCCACTCTGTTGTTTGGTTGTTTTAATGATTATTCAGTTCTGTTTGAAGAAGTAGAGCACAATGGAATCGGGACATTCCTGTCTACTATGAAACGTGAAGTACTTTTCAACTGTTGCAAGGACATTTTCCTGTCCCCAAGCTCGCCCATATCCGTGCCTTGGTTCTTTGCTCAAGCTATTCGGCAGGCAGTAAAATAAACTGAAGAAGAATTGCATCGACACAATCATGTTACCAACGTTACCATGATTGGAATGAGCCGCTCCTTCGCAAATCATCAACCAATCGTCGGGTTTCATGACTTTTTGAAGTCCCTTTAAGACAGCATGAGCGTCTGGAAAATCATGGAGCGTATCGATTATCATGGCGAAGTCAAAAGTATTCTCCATTCCATCGGGAAGCTTTAACACATCAACGTTTTCGAAGTATATATTGTCAAGATTGGTACTCGCAGCATTGTTCCTAGCAGTTATCAACGCTTTCTCGCATATATCCTGACCGATGACTGTGCACTTTGGGAATCTCACTTTGAGGGGTATGGTAAAGACACCCGTCCCGCATCCAACATCTAGTACTTTGAAACCATCGACATACTCTGAAATTAACAGGCTAAATCAGGGGTAGGCGTCAAATTAACTTTGTAATATTTAACACTAAACTTAACCCTATTTTCTTGGGAATCAAACAAATAGTCAGAATTATACCTTTATAAACAGGTTTTCAGTTGTGTTAGACTTAATCCATGTGTGACAACCCAGTCTTATACTACTAACTTCACTGTTCCGAAGGCACTCCAAAGAAAATAAGCTTTTATGTAACTTTTGATAAAAACTACAACTTTCATTCACTCATACCAGGGCAATACAATTCAGTTACGGCTAATAAAACCATGTAATTAATTAAAGGCGTTACAGGTTCCCTATGTCCATATCGAGACTTCTGATTGGTCAGTTATTATTATGTATAACCAATTCAACGCTTCAGCATGACGTTTGAGTACGGATAAATATTTTTAACTTCCAGGCCAAATAATAATACAGCTTATCTCTTTGCTCAGAATTTGCTCTTAAAATACATGAACACTAAATTTACACATCGCAAGTATTGTGAGTTCATTTCTGAACAAGTTCTTATTTTGTGTTATAGTTTCTAGACCTGGCCTGATTTTACTTTAAAAAACGACAAATATAAAAAGAATATTTTATTCATTACATATCATGAAGTTGTTCTATCTTTTCAATCTTAGGGATAATGTCACTTCGAAACATTGGTGCTGCAGTAACGGCCCGATAACGTCCAAACCAGTTCCAAAAGCCATCGTCAAACTCGTCACCTTAAAATAAAATATTCATCTTACCACCAACTGTTTTAGATGTATTTTGTGAGACTAGTTGTCTTCATACACTGATGAACGCCGGTTGATGTGCATATTGACTGAGTCACCTCGAGAGAAAACCAACGTTATGGCATATGAGTAATGTATCGACCAGATCAGCCTGCGCTATCCGCGTAGACTGATCCGGACCGACACAATACATCTCATGAGGATATAGGTAAGGAGTAATGATTCCTGAAATAGAATATCCACAGGAGGTGAAAGGTGTCTGTCTGGGTTAGCCTGCGCTGCATGCTTATGCTATCAGGGTCGAGACTTTATGCAGAGACCACAATGTTGGTTTTTCTCGCGAGACGGCTCTTGTGTTACACGTAAGTCATGGGTAAATGAACAATATTGATCAACTGACGAAATCTGATTGCGAGGGATGTTTAACGTACTGACCAAACACGGCCGCTACCTAAAACTCATACAGTGATGATGGTTATTTAAGTCTAAGGTAGTTAAATACTCGTTCGTTGTGCAAAATACAGTTTGTATTGTCTTCCTTTCATATAATATTACAATTCCAAATACTGCGTTAGACAACAAACGACATCCTGTTTTGGCACCGACTTGTCGACTTAAATTCCGCCTTGTCTAGCTTTATATTCATAAGTTATTGGATTTACATTATATAGATAGTATCAACGTGTCGACTTAGTTGTCGAGACGACACAGATTTATAACTGGCACTTGTCAGGTTGTAGTCCTAAATGTTAAGCTCAATGTTTATGTTGAAGTTTTTACGTGGATAATATCATGATTAAATTAATAAGTTAACAAGTTAATAGTAATTTAGGTCGGTATGTCGACAATAAACTTAGATGCCTTGTATCATGCTGTGGCGTTGCTATACAATCGACAAGTTGATGGCTGAAATAGAAATTCCGTAATAAAATAGTATCCGTTTGGATTCCAAGCATCGATACATCAACAATTTATTTCCCACGCAGCATTCTACGACTCTATTTGGCGCACAGTGCAGAGCGAGCTAGGATTGCGCGGATGAACCGGCTGATATTGAACTTCACTGGTCGAAGAAGACCTGTGATAGGTTTTCGTAGATTTCGAATCATATATGAATCTGCATTGAAACCGTAACAAGCATCGATAACCCTTTTCGAAAGTAGGGAGTTCCTGTCAACCCTTCCACTGATGCAGGCAGACACGATAAGAAGGTCCTTTCGAGAACGACGTTTAATGAAAAGTAACGTTAAAGTGTTAACTTGTTCAAATTAAGACTTTCCTGCTTTTCCCACAATGTTTTCAAAATAAATATTTAATAGAATAGTACTCCATATGTCCTAAAGATTCGCCTAGACATTTAAAAGCAGACGCCTCTGAAAATATCAACTCAAGGAAAGGGCTTTAAAACATCAAACATGATGAATTGTTATATCGTATCTCTAAACGTAAACCTTTTACATGAAAGCATGCACTTATATGAAGAAAAGACGTAAAATTCAAGAAAACAAGTAAAACAAACAAAAAAGGACATTTAAACTGCTCCGTCTGATCAAGTTTAGTTTGTCTGATACTGTTTTCTAAAATTTGGCAGCTCCAAAATCATTGAATTTCGCCTATAGAAGCGAAACATTAAACTTACCCCATTTGCCGTCTTTCTCAAAGAATCCTTTGACCTTGTCAAAGGCTTTTAGTCCCTCAAAAAGTCCTTCCCCCAGAGATGCATTGGCCCTTATGATACTAAAGTGTCCATCGGGTATGTAATAGGTGTCTTCACCTTTCATCATTATCACCTTTGATGCAACCATACCGCCCAGCCATTCTTTGACATATCTAAGAAGAATGGAATTAATTCATTGACACAATTTCAACAGTTTTCAGTTGTATTACGTCGTTCAGTAATCATAACCATGTGCCCGTGTTGTCTCGCTCCAGATATGTTCGTACACGCTGAGAGCTTGACGAAGTAATAAATGTTCTTTACAACTCAATATAAAGTGTATATACTATCGAAATATACAATGCAACATCAATATATGATGCCAAGTGAGAAAGGAATTACAGGAGATGAAGAATTCAAAATATAACAAATATACTCTCAAAAGAATGGCTTTATAATATTACAGACCAAATAAGACTTATATAATTACTGATCAGGTAAAATGAACGTGTTCACAATAGTTCTGTATAGTGTTCATCTAAATCACGGCGTGTCTTGCGCTACGTACCAGTGTTACTAATCCATTTATCTAGACACCAGCGAGTCAGTCGTCATTCAGGGCGCCACTTACTTCCGTTTTTAAAGTAATTGCTATTAAACCCGCTACTTCCCATACCTGAGACGGCCACTCTACCTCTTCATTACGGTATTCGAAACAGTAATAAACACTGATGATACACACGGCTTATTTTGCAAACTTGTTTAAGTGCAAGGGCCAAAACGCCTTGAATGATTTGGCTGGTTATCGAACTTGGCCAACATTGTGCCAACTAACAACAATTTTGGTGATGATTGGATGCAATCTATTCAAGTTAGAGAGCTGACAACTTGTGGACTCGTTCGACCGCCGAAGATGTTCCCATAATATTGCTCTCTGTCGACGTGCGAATAAAAACCGTCATGTTCTACTCCAATGCTTTTAAATGAACATAAATCATATATTTGCTTGCATAAACAAAGTTTTTTGGGTTTTTTAAACACAGGATATTCAGTTTAGGCTAGAGGAATTAGGTAAACCTGTTTATTTTTTAATTTCTTCAGGTTAATATACAACAATTAAAGATTAAATTAAAGATGATCTTGTACGCATGTGAATGTTTTGAAAAAAACATGAATAGAGGATATTTCACGAGTGTTTGTTTATAATTATTTTTAATAAACGAGTTGATTAAGATGATATGCCGCGAGCCTTGTCGAGCATCATATTCAGCTTAGTTAACGAGTTTATTAGAAGTGATAATAATTAAACACGAATGGGATGTGCTATTTATCACATAAAGCGATTTAGAAGGCGTATTCGAAAAGATGTACATTTTCATAGTTTGGTTTACGCATTGTAACACAGATTTGAGCGTAAGACTGGAAAACAAAATAGTAGTGACATATGATATTTATGTAATGGGGTTTTAACACTCCCAGAGAGGGCTTTATGTGATAAATATCAATACATAATGAATTAACGCAGACATATGAAAGAAAAACACTTTGAAAAAGAATTTATCTATAGTAAAACATGTTCCTGCAGCTTGATCCGTCGTGGATATTAAAAGAAATATTACGCAAATGTGCATATATTTGACACTGATAAAGCAAGACAACTGCCAAATATATCAATGAAAAACTAAACAGTTTAATTCCATCGATGAACGGGAAACTGTGTACACTGACCAATCGTCATCTAGACATACTGATATGCCAGTCTTTACTACTTCTTAAGGTATTTCCAAAGCGGACTACTGTAAAGTATCATATCAGGTAAGCTTTGAACCCTTTCCAACATATAACAGATCTTCTGCATGCGATCTTGAAATAAGGCTAAACGTGAAATATCACAGTAAAACAAACGTGTTGAATAGATTTACAAATAACCTTACAAAACTGATGTTGATCATTATCAGATGCGTGATAACCCGTAT
>JAUELF010262140.1:0-11284 GCA_031471495.1 Clinocardium nuttallii | reverse complement strand
ATAGTGAAAACTTAAAAAATCTTCTTCTCCGAAAGTGTCGGGCCGATTTTCAAATTATTTTGTAGAAATGTTCCTTGGGTGACCCTTTATTAGATTCCTTCACGAAATTTTGATTGGTTGAAAAACATGGCCGCCAGAGGGCGGGGCTATTTTGCCTTATATGGCTATAGTGAAAACTTAAAAATTCTTAGTTTCCGAAAGTGTCAGGCCGATTTTTAAATAATTTTGTAGAAATATTCCTCTATCAGATTCCTTCAAGCCATATTGATTGGTCAAAAACATGGCCGCCAGAGGGTGGGGCTCTTTTGTCATATATGGCTATAGTGAAAACTTAAAAAATCTTCTCCTCCGATATTGTTGAGCAGATTTTAAATAATTTTGTAAAAATGTTTCTTGGGTGACCCTCTATCAGATTCCTCCAAGCATTGTTAATTGGTCAAAAAATATAGCCGCCAGGGGGCAGGGCTGTTCGGAGATTTGACTGTGAAGCGATACTTACTCACTGGCCCTCTTGGACCTCTTGTTTAAAAGTCAACTGCTGCAGAATGTTTGTATTAGAAAACCTGCCTTCCCTTGGGCAGTGCTTAAACTTCCCTATATGCTGAAAGAATAGAATTTTACATTTTTCTCCTAAATTAAATAGTACTCCGTCAAAGTGTCAGTTGAGAGATATTTGTAACAGGGCGATCACAGCTCTTTTGTTTATACACATTATCCAGTTATTCAAGCCTATAACAAACCCTGAAGGGGAAAGATCATCAGACCATAGACTGTAGAAGTAAAGTAATCAATTGCTCTATTTTAGCCATGGCAGTCTGATCAGGATCTTCACTGTGAGTCACCCTGTCTTTAAAAACTTCAGGCAGCTTTTGAAGCAGAGCTATACCAAAGGAACGTTATTGAACAATTCCAATTTATAGACGCTTTCTTTCTGCAGTAGTCAACTTTTTATGATGAGCACTGTTGCCACCTAAGCAATTTCTCATTTTGTCAAAATATTTTCAATTCAATAATATTTAGCTTTAATGTTAGTTATCTGCTGCAGATTTGTTGTTTTGGAAAGGGTTTAAAGTATGTTTTCTGATTATTTTTTTCCTTTTATAAGCCAGGCCATACACAAACCTCCTTATTTGTGTTATATATATATGGTCAGCGCCTCCACCTTGAGACATGCAGGAGATCTGAGTTTTATCCCCTCTTGGGTTACACCAAAGACTTTAAAAATTGTAGTAATGGCGCATCTCCTTGCTGGTATAGCATTTTGACTGATTGGCTTGATAAAAAGCATACCAGCAGTCAAGAGCTCTATATAAGGGACATTTTTCATGTTCTAAAATCCTTATATAGTTGACATTCAAACTCCAAGAGACGATTCTTTTGAGTACCCACAACATAGGAATTTGAGTAATAAGAGCAATATTGTGTGGAAAAGACCTCTTATCTATCTAGTCATCTGAGAAGTACTGGTAATTAATATACACTTGAAAAGGAGTGATATGACTGAAATACAATAATAGACTTTTGGATGTACACATTTCTATAGTTTGTATTTGGACTTCAATGCTCTTTGGAGACATCCAATATATGTTTGGGAAACTTAAAGATGGCAAACAAAAATGCTCTAGATCAGACTGTGATAATGAGCTGTCCTGGATATTTGCTGATCCTAAAGTTCAGAAGGCCAGTTTTCTTGTGACGTGACCTGTTTGTAAATCATCCTGAAGGTATCTTGTCCTGTAACATATATATAACTCTCTCAAAGTTTTAACTGCAATTTAGGTCTGGTTGTCTTGTGTAGCTTGGAGGTTTTGCCCTTTCCCACATACAACAAATCTACTTAAAATATTTGTTCTCAAGGTCGGCAAGGGGATACAGGGATTAACTTGTACATACCGTGTCCCATCAATATTTGTATCTCTATAGCAACATGTTGGCCTTTCACCGAGCTAGATCGTAAGTCAAGGTCAGTGACTATAAAAGTTTGTATGTTACCATGTCGTTGATCTAGCACTTTCATTTGTAGATAGAAATCCTTCATACCACATACACAGGTCCAAAAACCAGGCCGCTGTTTTGCCTTGTATGACTTAAGAAATGAATTTTAGAATCTTCTTGATCCTCCCACACTTTGACATGGTATTCGCATGACCAGACCACAATAGCATTATTACATGACCTATGTCCTGTGACCAGACCACAATAGCATTATTACATGACCTATGTCCTGTGACCAGTCCACAATAGCATTATTACATGACCTATGTCCTGTGACAAAGCAACCTCTGATAGAGATAGTTATAGCTCTAATAATACTTCAATTTGTGGATGCAGGTTTGCTTGGTTCTGATGCTCTTAGATGCTTCAGGTGTAAAAAGGATGTTTTTCTCTTTAACCCTTTCCCTCATACGACAATTCTGCAGCAGACGACTTTGAACATATCTTGTCAAAACATGGAAAACCTCTATAATTGAATGGATAACCCATGACGAAAAGTGGAAAACATTGTGTCAAAAGGAGAAATTGCATGTTTTGAGCAATTTCTTTTTTGTCACTATGTTTTCAAAAAGCCGTCTGCTGCAGAGGCGTCCAAAAGCGTCTATATGAAGGAAAGGGTTAAGATCAATTTCTCCTTTTCTCTCAATGTTTTGAATTATTTAAAGGCATTAATTGTTGATGGTATCACAGAGAGATTTAAGAAGTTAGTGAATAAGCTCTAGGGTAGAATTCCAGTGCTCTGCGCTCATGAAAACGTTCTGTGAGGATGAACATATTGACGCAGATCTTCACATGGTTTTACAAAGAAAAAGTCTTTTCACCCTCAATTGCCAGCATAAAGCAAATAATAATAACCTTACTAAGCAAATTGTTTTATACTTTTTCTTCCAATTGAAAATATCTGCAGAAGGTAAATTAAATATTTACAGAAACACATAGACTTAGTAATTGTTGAAATGACGAAAATTATATTTTTGGGCTCAGGAGAAATTGATTCTCGTGAGTAGGTCACCTTTTGTAACAATGTTTTCAATAATTATTTTACTAAAGATACAGAATAAGGTTTCTTAAAAGAAGGGAAAGTGTTAATCATTTATGCTTGAAATGTTGAAATAAATAAATAGTTCTTTTGCCCGGTGGGGGATCTTAGTTAATCAGGTATATATCTGCCATATTAGGAATAACGGATGACTAAACTCATGTGTATTGTTGTAGGAATGATGTACATGTCCATCTAAACTCATGTGATGTTCTTTAACCCTTTCCCTCATATGACAATTCTGCAGCAGACGACTTTGAACATATTTTGACAAAATATAGAAAATCTCTAAAATTGAATTGATAACCTATGACAAAAAGTGGAAAACAATTTTTTCAAAAAGCTGTCTGCTGCAGAGGAGTCAGAAAGCGTTTTTATGAGGGAAAGGGTTAAATTGGACAATATCTTTTAATTTTGTAATTTTGTCATTTGACTCCTTTTCTAATGCTTCCTGGTGGCTACGATTTTCATCGAATCAAAATTACTTGAACAATATTTGTAGAGTCAACTGAGGAAAATTTCTTCCAACAAATGTTGAATCAGAGAAGCCCTTTCAGGAGAAAAGTTTCAAAGTTTTGTTGTTTCATCCCATTTTCTATGCTGCACGGTGGCCATGTATTCAGCCAATAACTATGATTTGCACACTTTTTGTAGAGGGTCAACTCAGGATCATAACTTTCTAATTAATTTGAAAATCAGAAAAGCTCAGTTTCAAAGCAGTAGAGTATTTTCAGTTTTGATATTTTACACCCATTAATCAATATCACTTGAATATGTGTTTCTTTTTATAGTTGGTAACTTAAGAAACAATTCTTCCATATCATCTTAAAATCCAACCAGTTTTAGAGGAAAAGAATCTAGAAGATTGTCAATTAATCTCCTTTTTGAATTCGCAGAAACCAGTTATAAAAAGAATTCTATTTATTTAAATAAATAAATTTAAAGTCATGGGGTCATGTTCACATATAGGTCCATCATCTAGTGAGGTTCTGAGATTCTGAGCCAAAGGTTTCTTGAGTTATTCAGCGGAAAACCAATTTAAATTTAAGGGCCCACAAGACCTAAACCTTTGACCAGGTGTCAAAAAGGTTAAAGGGTTTGTGAGAAGAAACTGATTTGACCTTTAACCCAGTGACCCCAATTACACAGTTTCTCAATTCATGGAGTCTATGTTAAAGGATTATTGAGACCTTGTTCTTTGATCAATTAACTTCAAAACAAATAGGGGTCATCTGCTCAAGGAGTCCAAGTGTCCTGTGAAGTTTAAAAACTCCGAGATAAAGGCTTTTTGAGGTATTGCCTGTGACATTGACCTTTGACCAAGTGGATTCCAGAAACTGAAGGGATCATATACTCATCTTGTAAGGTTTGAAGACTTTGGGTTCTTGAAGTATTGAGCAGACACAGTTTTGAGCCTTATGGTCCTTGTGACATTGACCTTTGACCCAGGGGCTCAAAAAACAATAAGGGTCATCTATTCAATAAGTCAAATAATCCTTTGGAAATTTGAAGACTGGGAAAAGGGGGTTTTGAGGTACTGAGCGTAAACAGATTTGATCTTTCAGACTCATGTGACCATGCCCTTTGACCCAACTCAAAAACAAAAAAGGGTCATGTATAACAATATTAATAAAGATTTTATTTATAGATGCATGACTTGTCTTCCCTGTGGGCCTCAGTAAGTCCATTCATCCAGTGAAGTTTCAAGACTAAGGCTTGAAAACTCTCGAGTCAAAGCGTTCTTGAGACTTATTTTGTTCTAAAAAATAGGGATCATATACTCAGTATGTCAAATCATCATATGAAAACTATGGAATAAAGGATTTTTGAGTATTGAGCAGAAACAGATTTTGACCCTTAATGTCCATGTGACCTTGACTTTTGACCTAGTGACCCCCAAAACAATAGGGGTCATCTACGCAGCTTTGTAGTTTGAAGACTGAGTCACAGATTTTGACCTTTAGGACACATGCTACAGTGACCTTTGACCCAGTGACACCAACAACAAAAGGGGTCATCAACTCAGTAAGTATGAAGGACAGACAGACAGTCAGACAAAACAAATAGTAATCCCTAAGTGCCTACCATGCTATGCAGGGTGACACAATATAATGAAGTTTGAAGATCTGGGACAAAGGGTTCTTAAATATTGGGTGGAAACTTATTTGACATTTATTGCCCCTATGAACTTGACCGTTGAGCCCCAGAACAATTTGGATCATTTACTCAATTCCACCAATCAACAAATGAAGTTTGAAGACTAAGGGTTCTATTGAACTCCTGTTATTGAGCAGAACAAAGTGTTATAACACACTGATAGACTTACGGACAAACAGGTCAACAACAAAATATATGCCGCCCCAAAACAGGAATACATCAAATTGCCTTGGAAAAATGGTAGTGATGGGCACAATGGCTTCAGAGGAAATGTTCCCACATGCAGGGGCATTCTGATGCAAACAAATAACCATTATTTATGCAAACAAATAACCATTATTTATGCAAACAAATAACCATTATTTATTGACAGATTCATAAATTCTCGGATAATTGGCTTTGCCTTTATTTTTAGTTTCTGTACTTTTGTACGAAAATATACAAAAAAAAGCAACTTTTAAAAAGAAATCTTAACATACCATTTTTATTTTCTTTACTCTTTTTCTTCGACTTCTTATTATTTCCATCTTCTTCTTCCTTTTCCTCTTCCTCTTTCTTCTCTGCATCTTCCTCATCTTCACTGCTTTCATCTGAATCTATCAGTTTCTTTAGACCTTTTTCCTGCTCCACACCTTGGTCATCATATTTATCCTGTTTCCCCTTCTCATCCAAGTCTGACTCACTACAAAATATATCTGTGATATTTTAATCCATTTCAACATGTAGACCCAATTTGACGCATCAGCAGACAACTTTTTAAATTATTTTGGCAACAACAGAACTTGCTCATAATGCTACAATGTTTTTAACTCTATTCAATAGAAAAATTCCCTATTTAATGAGATTTTCCATATTTTTGCCTAGATGTTTCCAGAGTCATCTGCAGCAGATTTATTTGTAAGAAATGGCAGTTTCAGCTTTATCATATCTGAAGAAAATTATAGCATAGAAAACATTATGGAAAAGCGGAAACGCATTGTGAGCAAGTTCTTCCTTTGTCCTGTCCACGTTGTTGTACAACTCTGTATTATTGAGTTTCTTCTATTAATGAAAAGAAGAGCCTCTCCAAAAGACATCTTTTCAAAAACATTCGGATAAAAGGAGGAATTGCTGAAACATTTTTTCAATCCAGTTTTAAAAAAAACCTCCAGTTTTTAGGCTAGTATTCAAAGCAAATGACATAAGCCTTGTCTATGCATCTGATAAGTGAACAAACCTTCCAGAATCTGATATGTAGTCAAGTTCTCTATCATCAAAGTCCCCTTCGTCACTCTCTTCTACGGCTTCATCATTGTCATTTATCTTCGCATTCTTTCTCCTTTTTGTCTTCTTATCCTTCTTTTTTTCTTTCTTAGGCTTGCTTTCTACAAGGAGTTAACCAAAATGCTATGTAAGACTAAAATAGGTATTAGTTGCATCACAAGGACTAGATAAGGAGGAGTTATCCGATCATTTCCAAACAATATCTCTCTTATGACTCAACCAAACTGTAGGTTCTCAAAAGAATCGTCTCACAGGGACGAATTCTTTTGAGTACCACCCACAACATAGGGTCTGAGTGTCAAATACGGATTTAAGAATGTGAAATTGTACCTTATCCAGAGCTCTGGTTGGATCTTAAACTGTGAGGACTCTGTGTTCTTATAGTCTCACTAGAGTCTCCACTGACTATCCATATTGACAAGATCCCTAGGTGCACCTTTATGAATAAACCTTTTCCCCTGAATACCATTTTTAAAAAGGTTTTGGGAAAAGAATAATTTGCTCCAAATCAAGCAATTGCTTCTTTCTCTCACTTTTTAATATCTTGAAATGGGAAAAGTAATTTAAATTTTAACAATGTTATTTCTTTTCTTTAAATGTTTAAAAAAACACTGAATGTTTAATTAGGTAAACTTTTAGACAATCACGCATGTTAAAGTCACTAACCTTTATCATCATCTCCATCCATGCCGTCTTCATCATCTTCCGAGCTGGCTGCCCAGTCATCCATATCTGTTAATATCTGTAAATCGTATAATGTTTTTCAAGTAACCCATTCCCTCATACAACAATTCTGCTGCTGACGACTTTGAACATATTTTGTCAAAAAATAAAAAATCTCTATAATTGAATGGATAACCTGACCTAAAGTGGAAAACATTGTGGCAAAAGTAGAAAATGCTCGTTTTGATTATTTTCTTCTTTTGTCACTATGTGTTCAAAAAGCCGGCTGCTGCAGAGCCATCAGAAAGCTTCTATATGTAATTAATGTCATCTGTGTGAAGTAATTAATGTACATGTATTTCCATTTTCAAATGATTCAGACAGTAAACATGCATATAATATATCTATCGGTGCCTATTAACGTAACGTCATATGATGGTCTCAGCACGGTAAGGGTTACCGGTAAGTATTTAAGAATAATATGTATGTTTGAAAAAGGAAAACATAATACAGCAAAACTATGACCATGAATCTTGATTTTAAAATGATTGACTATGCATATGTATAATTTGTGTGGGTCAACTATATATACGTAATTCTTATTATTGTAGTCTATCATGAAGGATGGAAAATGATTAATAATATACGTTTCATACCCTCAAATATCTTTTTTTGTAAAGTTTTTAAACACATTTCTATATCCGTGAATATCTATTTTTTTTAAAAATGACTAGATAATGGTAAATTTCAATCTGTGTTTTTTGCATAAAGCGCTATTTAATACAAATCCAAAATGGCGCCCAACACCAGGGTTAAGTACTTAAAACGTTAATCCTTCACGTTATATAGATGCCTTTTGACTCATTTTTCAGCATGTGGAAAAAGGTAAAATGCTCCAACAACATTTTTAACTCTTGTATCAAAATCAAACTTAAAAATTTCCAGATAAATGTTAACCCTTTTTCCTCAATGCTATCAACTGTTCAACATAGGCAATTCTTAAAGATTGTAAATGTAAAGGGTTAAGATCTCACACAATTATTTGACAGTTCTGGCTTCAATTATACCAACTTAACTTACCACAAAGTAAAACTTTTAAAAATACTTCAAAGCATACTTCATATGTTTTGTCAGCTTAATATTTTGTAAAACATGAATGGTGGATTAGATTTAATTAAATGACTAAGTTGACATAAATAGTTACCTTGCTTACTAACATTTTTTGTTAAAAATTGAACTCTTTTGACATTTTTATTAGAGAAACAAAAATGATGAAATAATTATTAAACATAAATTAAAATTAAAACTAAGTAGCAATGTTTTCAACTTTATTAAGTAACAATTATACTTCCACATTCAGATCTATCTTCCACATGTATCAAAATGCTGCAGAAGTGTTGTTTGTGGGAAAGTGCTAAAGATACTAACAAGACTTTTATCCTTTTTCTTTTTTGTTTTCTTCTCCTCCTTTTCAGCACCTTCATCTTCCTGCCCGTCATTTTTAATTCTATTCCGGACCATAATGGAGAAAAAATTCATGGTCTTATCTCTCCTGAAATTATCAGAATCAAACAAGTGAGCAAAATTCAAATAAAGATCCTTCATTTCAGATGTTTTGATAAAATAAGGCTCATAATTACACTGCTATCTTTACAAATTTCTTAATGCAAGTTGCTTGGGCTGACTGTTGACTGAGTCACCATAGAAAACTCTCTTACATTATACATCTTTTTTTAACCGTAATTTTATTTAAAAGTTACATCATTTTTTTCAATTGCTATTCTAAATACATTCTGTGAGTACAGGAGTCAGGACTCACTGATAATAAAATGATTGATATTGGTAGAGAACAATGATCTAGAAGCATGTACATATACTTGGGAAATAAAAGAGGTAATTGGACTAAAATGCAGCTTTGACAAAAGTTCAAGACAGTTTCAGGCAGTGTCATCTGATGGTTTAAAAAGCATTCCCATTTAATATTTGAGTTGCATCAGCGAAAAGGTTTTTTTGTAGCATCTCTGTTTCTTCACCGGTTAACCCTTTTCTCACATACTTCTACTTCACACATTTCTATTTTTGTACAAATCAGAGGACTAGATAAGGAGTAAACTGGCCTTTCCAACCTATATTTCTCTTATTACTCAACCAAACCCTATGTATCGGGTAATCATAAGAATAAGAGACAATTCCTTTGATAACCTATAATGTAGGATTTGAGTGGACAAAAAAGGTTACAGAACATGAAATACGCATATTATCTAGAGCTCTGTACAAATGATAATGAAGTGGAATTCTTCTTTCTTTTTTTAATAAAAAATTATAATGTTCCCCTTACTTGGTGAATTCTTCTTCTGCCTCCTCCGAGTTAAGATATTTATACTGAACAACTGGCTGAAAGTTGTACCATTCCTCAATGGGGAAAGCTTCGAACGCTCCATCAGCACATTGGGTAAAGATGTAATAGGAAGTGTTCTCAGTGATAGTCCCTTCTCGCACTCCCTTGAACCTGCAGTGTTACATTACACAAAAAGATTTAACTTTACCTTGCATTTGATCTTATTCCATATACGGTCAAACTTGTCATAGGCAGCCACCCTAGCAAGGGTAAAAAATGTGGCTGCTGGACCTAGGTTGCTGTTTAACACAAGTCAAATAAAGAGGAGAATGTTGTTTTCATTATCATTAAAGTGGCTGCTTAACAGAGGTGACGGCTAACACAAGTTTGACTGTACTCATTTTCTTCTTTTCATGTTTGTATATTGCTTCATGTTTGTCAATCTTCTACTTGCTTAATGTTAAAATTATTTTGATGCTCTGTTTAAATGTGCCTTGTTAAATTATATATTATTATTATGTTATAAATCAATAAATACATACAGTTTGTGTGACACTGACTAGCTTAGTCTATTATCTTCAAAGTAAATGTCGTAACTGATATGTGTATTTTGTCTTCCTTGTTTCATTGAAAATTGGGTAAAGATGTAATAAGAGGTGTTCTCAGTGATAAAATGAATGTTATTTGGTCTTTTATCCATTATATCTCCCTTATAGGTTACAATACACCACATAAATTCCTTCTTTGTTTCCATGTAAATCAACCAGTTTCAGTCCTCAATTGTCACACTTTCTATGTGTTTCTCATGTAGAACACCATATAACATTGAAAAGAGTTACCTCTAAGCTTTAAAAACAACACAAAGAAAATGGGGGGAATGCATTATGCAAGAAAGAACTCAACAGGCGAAAATGGTTACTGTCATTTTGGATTAAATCGGGCCCGGACAAAAACGGTGTTTAGCATTCCCTACTTTCACTTTCAAACAAGGTTAAAATACTAAAAGTGATCAAATTAATCATTTCCAGGGCATCTTATACACATTTACAATAAATTTAAACTCAATTCCATATATTCAATAAATTCTGCTGATGGTATACACTCATTTCTACTCAAACAATTCTTTTTTAGGGACTATTTGGGTGTAGATCAGCATGAAAGCGAATGTATTTAACTTAATATGACTTTTTAAAACTGAGCCAAACCCTTATTCTCTGTCCCACCTATAGACACATTTTAATGCATCTGCAACTGACAACTTT
The DNA here is from genome assembly GCA_031471495.1 of Clinocardium nuttallii. Lineage (NCBI taxonomy): Eukaryota > Metazoa > Mollusca > Bivalvia > Cardiida > Cardiidae > Clinocardium > Clinocardium nuttallii. The sequence goes on along the minus strand of JAUELF010262140.1, from coordinate 567 downwards.
TGAAAAGATTATGACAAAAGGAGGAATTGCTCAAAACAAGCAATTTCTCCTTTTGCCACATGTATTTTAACTTTTTTCAACAATTATAACTACAATTAAAGAGATTTTCCATATTTTTGAGGAGACATATTTAAAGTTGTCTGCTGCAGATTTGTTATATATGTGGGAAGGTTTAATAAAGGGTTTAACCCTTTCTAACATACTACAAATATGCAGCAGACATCTAGGTTAAATGGAAGAACATTTTTATTAATTGAAGTATGATAATTAAATACAGTTGAAAACAGCGTTGCATTTGGAGAAATTTCCAATTTTATTTTCAGCATACTGATCAAAATGTGTCTCTCTATCTATACGTAAAATAATTACAAGTCAAATAATAATTTTAGAACATGTATTATGCACCTCATCATCAACCCTGCAAAACCTTTACAGATACAGAATAAGGTTGTTATTTTAGTAAATGAGCCATAATATGGTGTCCGGGATTTTGTGTTACATCACAGAGTCATTATTTATTCTCCTTTATTTGAAGAACTATGTGTTATATAGTTTAACAGCATGTCA
>JAUELF010262129.1:0-11284 GCA_031471495.1 Clinocardium nuttallii | reverse complement strand
AAGACTCATGATTCGTGACCTTCCCGTGTAATGATGTAGCGCATTTCTTTTTTTAATTCAAACCCTTTACCAATCAAGTTATGATTTATTTAGGGAAGTGTATTCCTAACCCGTTTGAAATTCAATCTTGTCAGAGGTTTGTTTTACCAAATGGTGAATGTGGCTTATATACTGGTTGAAACTTCTCTCAAAACAAGCAATTTTTCGTTTATCAAAGTGAAATCAGACTGTCTCGTTGTTCGACTTATTCGGATACCTGTATTGAGATGTCCAATCGGAACACCTTGGATGGAGACATAATTATAGAGGATGACATATTTACTTTTTTATTCTAATATAAAACATCAATCTCAGAACTACAATATTTACCTCACATGTCGGTCATTTTGATAGTCAAATTTGTCATAGCTTGAAAACAGATTGATTGTTTGATGTTTTACGCCACTTTCAATGTTTCAGTTATATCACTGACGGACGGCGTTTCCTATGTATGTTAATAGTACCACAGTAACTGGTCCATTTATTCTGACACCAGCCTATCAGTCGGAAACCCAGAGCGAAAAGGAGGGCAGCCATTACTACCATTTCTAAAGTCCATGGTATGATCCGGTCGGTGATCGAACCAGCGATCTCCCGCACCCGAGGCGGACGCTCTACCGCTACACCGCCGAGAAATTCGGTAATTATTTCACTTCTGAGAACTATGTGCATTGCATTTTAAATATACCCGTATCATAGAGAAGTGGCTTATTTGTCTGAATTCCGCCGTAACTGAGTGGTTAACTTCAGGGATTTGGAACTGAGCATCCCGTGTTCGATCCCTAGTCGTGGCGTCACGGTCATGCTGGAGTGCCCTTTGGTAAGGCACAAAGCATAGCCTAGTACTGTTTTAGTTTTACCCAGGGAGCATGGATAAGTTAACTGTCGCCGTGATATAACTGAAAAAATGTCGTAAAACCCCAATTTAACAAATTACATTTCTTACCTTCCATATTGAGTATATTAACGCGTTCTGAAAACGTATATGGTCGTGTATCAATGTAAAGTCGTCAACCTGGAATGATATATATCAAACCTGTTTTTAAAGACCATCAGTGGGAAGTAAACAATCTTGTCTTTGTTCAGTGTTATTGGTACAGCAACAACGAGTATATAGGAACTTCAAAGTATGGTCGCTATACACATGGAATTGCTATTCCAAGCTGGTCGTTAGCACAGTTCGACTGTAGATCTAACTCTAACACCTGCATCCCATGGTGAGTACCGGACGGCGGAGCTTAAATTCATAGTAAATGATTGGTGACGTTAGTGGCGTCTGTCTAACAATGATACGAGAAAGATTATATATATAACACATGAAGAAATAGCAGCATGGTTTTATTACAGATTTATAAACAAATGTCGAAAAAGGTAATTTATCATTATGAGGAGATATTTGATGTCACAAATAAGGTTTTGTTTGTTTGTTTTGTTGGAGTTTACAGCTGTTTTCAACATTATTCCAGTTACAATGTTTATCACGGAAACATAAATAAACTTATGCGTATTGCAATATCAACCTCAAATGAGCCGTTTCGCGAGGAAACCAACATTATGGTCACTGCGAAAAGTATCGACCCGGATCAGCCTAAGCATGCCGCGCAGGCTAATCTGGGCAGACATTTTCCGCCTCTTGTGGATTTTCTTTTTCAGGAATCATTACTCTAGAACACATCTATCCCCCTGAGACGGAATGATCGGCCCGGATCAGTATGCGCGGACAGCGCAGGCTGATCTGGTCGATACATTACGCAGATGCCATAATGTTGGTTTTCTCGCGGGACGGCTCAAATGTCTAGTCTATTAATCAATTGAGGCTGTTTAAATCAATCAGGAACGAGCAGTTTTACAGTCATCCAACTACTACGCTATATCCTATTACATATCTTATGTCAGTATTTTGACTAAAGCATGAACTTCCTTTATATATTTTTCTTTTTGACAATATTGTTCAATTATAAAGAATAAACAACCGATGAGTTCGCACTAAAGTAGGAGATGGTCTGTATAGGCTTAAAGCTTTTGTTCTAATCCTTTTCCTTTAGACATGTTTTAGTATATACTATGTTACTTTTATTGAATACAAATTCCGAATCAGCGTGTGTCTCTGAAAAGTCTGATAAAGATGCATAATTTTATGTGTATTGTTCACATATTACTTACACATGCGCGATAGAAGCTTCTGTCAACTTGACAAGATTCTTAAAAGACGGAGCAAAGCTGATCTAAACCTAAACCTTGGAACAATAACAAAGTTATATCATTTTCCAATGGAGGGTTCAAATAGAATCTTTCCACCCGACTAAACTGGTTCAATAGGCGTGTAAGTGTATGAATGCGAAATGCATGAGATTTAGTACCTTGATACTTATTTTGGTCGGACGAAAAACTATGTATTATTTAAGACACTTTGATTTAAACACAACTAGGTTTTAAGTTCACCATAACAAAATGATGCTATGAATGAGCCGTTCCGCGAAAAACTAATATTATGGCCTCTGCGTAATATATCGATCCAGATCAGCCGGCGCAGTCCGTGCATACTGATCTGGGCCGACACATTTCGTCTCAGGGGGATAGAGGTATAGCGTAATGCCTCCCGATAAACAGAAAATCCACAAAAGACGATAGGTGTCTATCTGGGTTAGTCTGCGTGGCATGCTTAGGCTGATCTGGGTCGATACTTTACGCAGAGGCCATAATGTTGGTTATCTCACGAGACGGCTCATATGAGACGCGTCTAGCAATCCGTGGAATCGCGTACTCAAAACTCAAACAAGCCTTTGGTATCGACGCTATCTTCCCAGAGCATTCACTGTCCCGCTCCGTCTACATGTAATGTCATCGCCTCGGTGGTGTAGTGGTAGAGCCTTCGCCTCGGATTGGGAGGTCGCGGGTTCGATACCTGACTGGATTATTATTATGCACTCATTTGCATTCAGGGTTGCTGGGTTAGCATTAATACTGACTGGATGAAAGGACCAAAAGTACTGATAACTTACCCAGTAGACGCCTCGGTATAACTGAAAAAATATTGAAAGTGGCGTAAAACACAAAACAATCATATTAAATATGAGTTAGTCATAAATACATTTGTTAACAAAATAACTGGACGTGTAATCGGACTATGTGTATGCTATAAATGATGTCAAAGTGGAGTGTTATTAACTCTTTCTCTCATACAGACGCTTTCTGACGCCTTTACAGCTGACTACTTTTGAAAACAATTTAGCAAAACGAGATATTGCTCATAATATACAATTTCTCCTTTTTGCACAATATTCTAAACTATTTTAAGTAGTTTAACAGTCTTACCTCTGTTTAGAGACACACTATGAGAAGAGAACAATCTGGTCTTTATTTACATGCGGTTTTTCATTGCAGTGTCATTCATGCAAACAATGAGTAACAGAGAAATTTAAAAGTGTGGTTGCTATAGACACGGACATTTGATACAAAGGTGTTCTATAGCTCTGGGTTGACTACTTTCAAGTAAATATACATTATATTTGCGCCACTCCATGAGAAAACCGGTTATAGTGACATTGCATTGGGAAATGACGTAATCATCAATCAAAGTTTGACGTCATTTGTATGCGAGTGTGACGCTGAAGTAAAATCACATGTTTACACAGAGTTTGATTTGGTTTATAAATATCATGTTTATCGAGGGATGAAATGAAGAACGACATATAATAATATTGTTACAAGCCGGTTAATCTGCCCCGTTAATTGGAAGAATTTATTATTAATTCAAAACATCCGACAAACACGAGCATATAAGATTAGTAAACATATATATTTGTATATCAATATTTATTTTAACTTTTTTTGTTTTTTCGTGATTTGTGAATATTCTCTCTTTCAATGATCCATTTATGTGTAAGAATTGAAAATATGTTTCTAAGGGTGACTTGAAAAGGTTTTTACCATTGACACATATGTATTCTCGTGAGTTTTTGTGGCGATTGTGTTGACAATCGCCACAATGCTAACAGAAACATCAACAATGACATGTTTTATATAGTTAGTTTTGAACAGCCCGTTGACTTGTAATTAATGTCTTACTGCAAACCAATTAACTCACTTCCGTTAAACCGCCAAATATATAGTTCCATCAGATGCAGAAACATGAGTAATAATAATCATGTCAGTGGTACCGGATTGATACTAAGATTTGAGATTGATCAAACTAATATCTAAATAGAGTTAACATATTTACGTATTATCTTTCTTCGTGTTTGGGCACATAATAAATATCATTGCACGTTCTATCTGCCATGCAAAGTAGGATCGTACTGTTTTCCAACTACACAGTTTAATTTACTGTAGCCAAACATAACCTTTAGACCTTTAACCGGATCCGGTGTGAGGGTAATTGTACTCTGAAAGCACATCGCAAAAATAAAACGACCATTTAACTACTTTCGTAATTTCTGAAAAGACCTGGTTAACAATCATGTCAGTGAAAAGTGATAATTTCGTACCTGGTCCCGTTTTCACTAACATTGCAAAATTCTATTTTCGGACTGAGGAGCGACCCAAAAACGGGAAGCTGGAATTTTATAAAATCTGTAAATTCCAAAAGGTTCTTATAAATAGCTTGCGAGACTGGCATTCCATTGTTCTTAAATCTCAATATTATACACGCTTTATGTTGTAGTTGTTGCAATATATGAATACGATCCATTGTGCCATAGTATAAATGCTTTAAAGGTTTCTATAAATAGCTTCCGAGACTGGCATTCGATTGTTCTTAAATCTCAATATTATAAACGCTTTATGTTGTAGTTGTTGCAATATATGAATACGATCCACTGTGCCATTGACGCTTTGATTTTGGGTTTTGATTATGTGAAAGTTGTGTGTATACCTATTCATTGCCATCAAATTCCAATTTAAATACATACTGAATATATTTCTGCGCTGCTATGATGTTATACAAGACTTTATAAAAAAAAGTTGATCTGCGTCTTCGAAAAGTAAATTGAATAATATATAGCCTTCATTTTGGTGTTGAACTTATAGTCATAGAAACACAAAATTATATGAAATAAAACCATGTGAATCGGTTGAAATTGCGGATACAAAAAAGGATGTTTCGTTTTCATTATTATTCAATAAAGCGTTGCTTAACGAAAAGCAAACCTTCATACATTTGCGAGCGTTAAATAACAGATACGCCAGCGTGCAAATCCATACAATTTAAATCCGCATCTATTTTAAGTTTATAAGTAGAACCCGTTGTTATACTACGGACACACAGTATACAACTGGCTCATGTGTGATGACACTGTATGTGCGGGTAGATCTTAATCTACACTTGTCAAAAACATCCAATACAGTAGAAACAGCTAAATATATTATGCACACAACATAACAGTGCTTGCTGTTTACTATATTGCGTAAAGGCTTACGTGATTTGTAAGGACAATTGATATGAAATCATTTCTTAATGGGTGTTGCACTTACAGAAGGCTGACCTGGAAATATGTATGTTCTAGATCAATCTGCATTTATAATAGAAGATATATAATATGTATAATATGTTTAAGATGCGTGTTTCATTCGTGAAAGTCTTAAACAATCTGGTTTTAATTTTCATAGACTTACATACATGTACATGGATTATGTATACAGGGAAAATACATAGTGTGCAATACAACACAATAGTTGTCGAAGGACAATATAGCTCGCCTAGCAGAGCCTACTTCAGAACAATTATAGCATTAGGTAAAGTCCCACAGTATCACCTTTTGCACGCAAAGGTTGTATAAGATGACAAGAAGAATCCTGAAATCACTGTTTATGTTGTAATCTAATGATCTCATGAAGCCATAATGATTCTAAATATCTTTTAAGCCATGGGGAAAATGCAGTTTGATGAAAGGATCTTGACCAGTTGTTAGGTTTATGCTGTAACCTGTGATTCATGTTTGATAATTGTACTTTCAATACATCTGTTAATACGGTGATAACATGGCGTTTTTACTATGATTTTTTTCTAGCAATATTTAACCCGTTATTCAATCTAGACAACTGACTGTCTGTAAATGTAAAGGGTATTTATCTTTGCATTACAATGTAATGCCACCGTGCAACGGTGGTGTACACTATTTACATGATGCCAACATAATGAAAGATCTGCCTGGTGGTTAGTATTTATTTTGCTTCCAAATCAAGATGTTACATGCAACATGACATAGTACATTAATGTAGAGCTATGCTATATTATAATCATGCATTTGGATAATCTTTTGCATTTGTTCAGTCTGGTCAGGATCGCCATTGTCCATGCAATTTTACATTTACCCTGAGAGAAAATTTGAAAGAAATGTTAAAAGCCAAGTATGAAATATAAATGAAATCGGTATTGAATGAAAACCTCTGTATATCGACTTGTGTTGTTATCTATTTATCCCAGCTGTCATGAATACAGAATAATGCAAATCTAAATGTTTTATTTGACAACAACACATTGCACAACACATCGACTTGTGTCCTTATCTAGTTATCCCAGCTGTCCTGAACGCAGAATATTGCATAATCTGAATAGTTTATTTGACAACAAATCTATTTCTCCCAACTGCCATATGTCTCCCCCCACTGATGAACCAAGTGTTGTTTGATTATAACAAAGCAAAGCAGAATATTGAATATCTGAATTTAAACAAGAGAAAATGATAACAAATATCATCATTTGTTAAATTAAACAGGTTTAAGGAAATCGGATAAATTTGAAATAAGACCTCGCTAAACGACTACTATAAGAAAAGCCGAATCAATCTAAATACATGCAATTTATTTCAATCGATATAGTAGATCTAGATTGAATATATTTTCCCGATTTGTTCCTAAGTTTGTAAGCAATCGATGCACCCGTATGCATTCAAATAATCATCTAGATGCGTAGAAGTATTGTTCGTGTAGCACAAGAAATAAGACTCCAACACTATGTCATACATGTACTTGTATTTCAGCACGACCCTAACATCTTGTTCAAAACTCCGTGCTTTCAATTGCTATTACTGCTTTACAGGTAAAGTTATACGCAGAAGGACTTAAAATGTACTCAAACCATTTTCATAAAATTAAGAAAACTTTGATGTAAATGACTAACTTGTTTGTGCGTTGAACATAAATCATGAAAATGACGTCGACGTCATTTCAGCAATTCCGAAATGTCCTTTTTAAAACATCATGAAATATGGAAGCAGTAATTCTTCCTTTTCGACATTCAAACCATATTTGAATTTGACTTTGACCTCTGGTTCTTATTTCAAGCTCTTCTGTAATAGATTGTCCACATGATAATAGCCGGTCTTTGGTTATAATATCTTTAATATTTATGTAAGAATTTGACTGAAATAATATATCTTTTGAAGTTTCAACAGAAATTTCTAATCCAACATTTAAATCATTGTCTACAGGAACATGATTATCTGTGGGGGCAAAACATTATATAAAACAGCATTTTAAGAATTCCTTATTTTCCTGGATAGCATATTTCTGAAAGAAATTTGTGTTTCTTTACTAATGTCCACATCCTTGACTGTAGTACTGCTATTATTTATATCAGGGTCTTCTAGCTTGATCCGTTTGAATGTCAAAGCTGAAACAGGTTTTGGTTCTTTTTTATTTCCCCTGGCGTATTCCACGCACATGGTTTGGGTGTACATGCTGTGTTATCTGTTGTAACATCCACACCCTCTAATGCAAATAACAGACCTGATATGTGACTGCATGCCTCACCTAATCTGTAATGGATACTTTAAGTATTCAAACTATGTTTTTAAGTAAAAACTAATTATAAAAAATAAAAAGGAGGCGACGTTGCAAGCATGTTATCATCATTATAGAAAATCCATTTTTCAAGTTTTAAGTTTGATTATTGAAAAGATTTAAAAATAATTGTGGCAAATGAAGAAATTGCTCATTGTTTACAAAAGTCGTCTCTTGCAGGGGCCTCGATAATCATCTGTATGTTGGAAACGTTAAACCTAATATTATGAGTACTCAAAATAATCATCTCAGAGGGACGAATATTTGAGAATCCACAGCATGGAGATGAGTTGATTAATAAGAGATATTGTTGGGGAAAGATAAGTTTACTCCTCTTTATCTAGTCCTCTGCACATCAAATCATACCAATTGATTATATTTACACTGTTCCAGTTTTAAGAAGGGCATTGGTTTATTGACACCGCGTGTAAGCGCGACGTATGGGATATGTTCTAATTTTGTATTATGGGGTGACGTAATAAAAAAAGGGAGCAACCAACAAATATGATTGAAAAACAACAACTCTGTAATATGTTTGAAAACACAACCTTTATGAATGAATACATTGTATTATATGATTTAAAAATCAACAAGATACAAAATATGTACATCTTCTACCGTTATTACAAAACTTAAGACTCATTTAATTTGTATTTAATAACTGTTCCCCAACTTCCTAGGCTACATTTGTACGCCTTTTTATAAGTTGCTTTACGGAGTTCACTAGGCTACGCTTGTTTAATTGTTTGGTTTACTGTTTATTAACGCTCAGAAAAAAAAATCGGAGGATGTTTTTTCCTATATATTTCTGTTGTATTTCAAAACTTAAAACTTTCCTCCCCATACAGTTGTTCATTCAGACCATTGTATTTTTGCTCTATGTTGACTATATTATAGTGATTTTCTTTTATTAATTTTATAAATGCTCAATTTTGATAATAAATATAACTGGAAGGAAAATAGACTTTTCTCTCTCCCCCAAACCTTGTGTCACTCTTAACTTAAAACAGGAGGCATTACCACTTAAATTAAAATCTATGTTTTCGTTTATCTAAATGATCTAGTTAGAGCAGATTTAAAAAAAAATTGTAAAAAAATAACAAACTTTAGCTTGTATGGCACATAATAGTTGCAGTCAATGTTAATCAATTGGTAAACCAAATGTTTTGAAGACTAAACTTGTCCTTTCACGACTAAATTTACATGCTGAATATCACATAGATCGTAGCGTATACAATGTATTTACAATCTCTAAAATTAATTACCCTTTTTGCTCTTGATAACATTTTATTATAGAATATGGTAGCCAGGTGAGCAATAAAGGCACATATTGGCCTTCTTGTTCATCATGAAGAGACATTTGGCCATCTTGTTCAAAATACGTACGTCCTGTCCGTGCACAGGTTATTTAAATGTACTGAACTGCACCTGCTTCACTTAAGTCATGCTTTCAAATCATGCGCGGCTTCTTTGATGCTTAGCATCAAAATTCGCCTTGTAATTATATGTATTGATTATATTTTGAGCTGGAGGCCTAATAAATATTTGTTTGGATATTTGAAATCTGTGATTGCCTCCTAAAATTATAAAAACTGCTTTTTGTGTGTAATTTTAGCCTTGACATTGCTATGAATTTGAATATGTTCATGTTATATTTGCTTTTCTCAGATATATGCAATAAAATTATTATATTCATGCAGTTGAATTGTTTTGTAATTTATAACAATCAACATCCAAGGTATAATCAGAGGTCCAGATAAAGAGGGATATTCAGCTTTCTCTTTTATTATTAAAGTAACCCCATATTGTGGATACTCAAAATTGTCTCACTGAGGCGATTGTTTTGGGTACCCATAACATAGGGTTAGAATGTCGAATACGGATTTTAAAATATGCTAAACGCCCATTATCTAGAGCTCTGATAGTATTGTTCCTTAAGAGAGAAAATGTTGTGAAATCTTAAATTACACTTTACTCAGTCAATTGGGTCTATGTGAAAAAGCAGCCAGTTGGTTCGGAAGATTGTTTTTGGAGTGCTGGTGAGAGAAACCCAGGAAACACGTGTGTAGGTGAACTTGTCGCCGTGATATGACTGAGAAACTGTTAAAAACGGCGTTAAACCCCAATCAATCAGTCAGCTGGGCTACTAGAAAAATATCGCTTTTATATCAAATATGTGAATGATGTATCATTTTCACAACAAATCAAATTGCTTACCAAGCTGGAAAGGTACAATGAGCTTTAGCAATCACAAAAGGGCTACATTTGGACGTCAAAATCCACTGCCAGTAGGTTCCTTGTTTCATAGATGGAACACATTTTGATTTCATATAACACAGCTCACTAGTTTTCCCACATACACAAAATATGCAGCACACGCCTTTGAAAAAATAACAAGAAAAATCTCCAAGATAGCTCAATTGTTAAATATATTTGAAAATATTGTGGCACAAGGATAAATATATATCGTCATGAGTAATTTCATATTTGGCCACACTCGTCGTTTGCTGCTTTTGCATCAAAATGTGTCTGCAGGTCGGAAAACGTTAACCTTTTCCCATATACAGACACTTACTGACCGCCTCTGCAGCAGACGACTTTTTAGGACATTTTTCATAACGATAAATTTCTCCTTTTACCACAATGTTTTGAACTCTATTCATTTATCCTACTTTCATTTATAGACTTCCTATATTTTCAAAGTTGTCTGATGCAAATGTGTTTTATGTATGAAATTGGTTAAAACCTACCATCAGGAATTTCTTTAGTGACCAATGTAGACAGGTTTCATTGAATCTGTGTGAGACAGTATTGTGTTGATTTGATTCTTTCCAAAAAATGGTTAAGAAAGGGGTTTCTATGGTCTTTAAGATGGTATTAGCACTTTGCTGCTGACATTAATACTATTAGAACATATTTATCACAAAACTCATCAATTTTAAAGGGCCAACCATTTTGGCATATATGACACCTTATACTCTGTTAAAAAATTCGTGCACAACATAACATGCAGGTAAATCTCTGCATCGCAGTCCTACATCAGCAGGAGCAGCTTCACTATGGCGGGTTTTCGCTGGTTGACCACCATCATCATTATCGTCATAGGCATTATGCAGATAAATTTGAAAGTGTGCGAGGTAAGCAGTTAGATGGTTATTGGTAGTTGGTTATTCAATCTGCTGCCAGGAACGAAGAGAAACAGCCAGCTAGATGTTGTGTGTATGCCATATAATCCTATATATAGCCATGGTCGAATATCCATGCAGCTATCAATTGGGTATTCAACACAGAGTCAATGCTTGAATGTACTGCTAAATGTTAATACCAAGCCAACTATCCATTTGGTTTTCAACAAAGAGTCAAAGAGCGACTATACTGATATATGCGATTATTATACCTCTCTTTTATTTACAACGTTAAACTCCCATAGACCAGCGTAGGACAATTTTGCATATCAATACCG
>JAUELF010262118.1:0-11284 GCA_031471495.1 Clinocardium nuttallii | reverse complement strand
AATAACAATAAATCAACGATTGTGAATTTTCTTTCACCGAGATATCCTTATCTTTGATGGATAGAAATGTAATAAAAACATGTCTTACTTAAATTATGGCTACAATCAGCAATATTCGCTGTGAATGGTGAACACAAAATTGAGATTTTGATTTCAAGGGAATCAGTGAAGTCAAGCGTTTCGTGATACGACCATCCTTTCTTGAAATGACAAAATTCGAAAATAAAGTGAAACTAGCTAAGCTAATGGGAAGGAAATATGACTTGATAATCAAATTCTCAAATTACTGTATCATTATCGAATACTAATATTTTTCTTTCCAAATGTGACCGGGAATTTGTCGATGACCTGGAACTGTCACGTTCACTGTATACGGAAATTAATTTATAAATTATGTAAATGGTTTTCGTCTGTTGAAATTGTCACTGCTTCGAAAAAATGTCCACATCAATTCAAAGTAGTCCACCTGTCAAATACACTAAGTCTTGGTACCCACGACCGTGTTTTTCATTGTGAATCATTGTGAAACAACGGTAATATTATATGTACATGTAATTAGTCGACACTCCTCTCACTATACTGTTTATTGTGAAAACTATTTTGTCATAGTAAAGGAACGTCTGTTTTAACATCATTGTGCTGACATACTGTTCTATTATCGTATTACATACTCAGTAAATGTGTAGGCCGTCTTGTGAGAAAATCAACATTGTGGATTCTGCGTAAAGTATCGACACGGATCAGTCTAAGCATGCCACACTGGCGTATCCGGATAGACACTTTTCGCCTGCTGTGGTTTTCTGCTTCAGGAATCACTACTATATACATCTATCCCCCTAAGACGGAATGTGTTTGCCGGATCAGTCTGCGCGGACAGAGCAGGCTGATCTGGTCGATACATTACGCAGATGTATATCGCCGCAGCTGCATTCCGGGGCATTGTGGGAATAAATGTGTAGGCACGTGCCATTTATGTTTAAAACTTTTGTTCTCTAACTAGTATATGAATTGATAGATGATACTAATCATATGGTTCAAATATTTCGATCGGAAATCCACATATAAAATCGTCTTTTATTCAGTTGTCTCCGTTTTCAATGTGAATAAATTCTGTTTTCCCCATGTTTCTCTATTTGAAACAGGTGACCCCCCCCCCTCCCCGCGTGGGGGGGGGGGTGGGGGGCTGGGGGAATCAACATGCATTACTAGGAAAACCTCGATAGAAGACCACTTTGCATTGATGCACACCAAATATCTAAGATGTAGGCCTGTTTGTTTCAAAGAAATGGGGCCAATTTTGACCAAAGGGGCATTCTTTGATCAATCTTCGTAGAGGAAAGATAGACTATGCTTCACCAAATATCTAAGCTCAAAACCTTTCAATTTAAGACAAGAATATTTTCAAAATGTTTCTGTATATATATGTTAGTGAACAAATCCCGGAGCAGGCCTAATTTTAAGCCAAGGGACATAAACTTAACAATCTTGGAAGAGGACAACGATACAAACCAAATAACTTCGCTCTATGCCTTCCTGTTTCAGACAATAAGTATGTCTCTTGGTTGTCACGGCAACCATCCTTCTGCATGGCATGACTTTCATTGAACATCGTTGACAGAGAACCAACCAATGATCATTTAAACCAGGTTTAGACAACATCCGAAAAATAATTTAGGAGTACATTCAATTTAAAGAACATGTTGACAACAGACGACTGGATAAATAAACGTCTGACACGAGGCCATCACGTTAGCTAACATTGATCACTAAATGCCCAGCTGAGGTAAATGTAAGACAACGATAAGAATACACAGTAATCTGTATACACACTGTTTTCGTTGTATCAATTGGTCCCCTAGAAACTGTTCAACATTTGCAAAGAAATAGAAATAAATTAGAAAACAATGATTAAATGCAAAACACAAAATAGAAAATTATAAAATAAAGTTGTTAAACCAAATTTGAGGGCTTAGTTTTCAAGTAGTACCAAGTATCAACTGCTAAATTGACATGAAAATGTCCAAAATAACATTACTTCTCTTGAACCTATTAACAGGGGTTAAATGATGTCAATTATTTTTCATAGACGACTATTATTAGCCGATTCCCCCTATTCATCCAACTTATATACTTATATTTCCGTACTGGGTCATTAACAAACCCAATAATTGATTTATTTCATCAACCACCTTTCACGAGCAAAAACGAAATGATACTGTTTTATTGCATTATTAAAGTGGTGGGTGGAAGTGGAGACATTTTAAAAGTATAGTTATTGAAATAGTAACAAAACATATTGTATATTTTTTATGTTTTAAACTTAATGTAATATCAATAAAAACTTGAAGAAAAATAAAGATAAACATAAATAAAGAAATAATATAATAATTATATCACAGTTTTAACTAATTCAATGTACTTTTCAATCATCACAGCTTTAACCAACTGTCTCATTGGTGTACACATATTTACCGCAGTCAAAACAATATGATGGAGCTTTCTCCAGAGCACGTGCTATGTATGTTTTCCGTGAATTTGGGATTGAAAAGGGTAATTTAAAAGGAAGAACCGCCAAATGGCGGCCACTTTGTCGACTAGTGACCCACTATAGAATTTTACTGACCCACTATAGAAAGTTAGGGGGTGACCACGTGACTGCTCTTGTCAAATGAAATTGCTAGTTTCTAGTGGGAGAGCAAATAGACTCTAAATTTATTATATATTTTATAATAATTTAAACGTTACAGAAATTGCAGCACGGCCTTCTGATATACAAATCAACTTTGTGTGTTAGTTTACATATATTGAAACACTCTACTTTTCGCTTGCATATTTATATTCTAGTTTAATTCAGTCTAGTATAAGACCTAGTCCCGACCCAACCAAGGTTTAACGTAAATGTCATTATTCAAGTGCAGTTTAAGTTTTTCTTGTCAGAATCTTTCTAGATCTAGTTGAACTATCCTTGTGATTTTACTTATCTGGATTAGCTATCAGAAGAAGGATTTCTTAACAGGGACATTGTATTTCATACACCACGTAGTTGTCCCTGACAAGCTATGACTATTTCAGTGTGCTTCTTTTCTCTTAATCACATTTTACAAATTGTTATGAAAAACAATGAAAACGTGTGACATACTATGATGTAGGAGTCATAGAGCCCCAGAAACAAATCATTGAATCGAGGAAAAAATACACAAAAACTTATCAGTCTCGAACAAATGTTGTCTACTGCAAAATTGTTGTACATGTGTATATAAGAGAGGGTAAAGGTTTTTGTGACACATCAAAGCATTACTTTTTAAATGTGTGTTTTCTTTTTATTGAGATTTAGCACTACACAATGTAAAAATGGCTTTAGTTTTACTTGCAGACACTGACTTCCACAGACATATTCAAGCAACAAGGAATAACATGTTAATTGATCTAAATCGAAAATGAGAAGGATTTAGTCAAAAGACAAATGTATCGATAGCAATTGCAAGCTATCTAGCAATACTCTTTAAGACACTTCGTTTTTTTGAGAGAGTGATATATTATTGTTTCTATGATATAACACTTATATTGCAGAGACCCTTGAACTCGTATAATTACATTTGAATTTTGTCAAATTATTTTATTGGATGGTATTTTCTTATTATTGATGAATGAGTAGGTAATGAAATAGATCAAGGTAAAACTGCATACATGTGGGGTCGTTTTCTTTCAATCGCTCACACTTTTAACATCTTTATTATTGATTAATGTTTGACAAACAACAAACGGTAACTGTACTTATCACCCTCGTCATAAACTGTTCAAATGACTACCAATCGCTGTGCTTTCTATAAAAAAGAATCAATTGAAAGAAGCGTGCGGTCATAACAATACGAACTCAATATTGAATTATTGAAAAGTGGTGATGTTCAAGAATAACTTTAACTATGGGATATTCAACTTGGGCTTTACAAACCACATTCTTTAAACTATAGTATACCTGGAACTTACCCAGCAATACGTACACATAAGTTACATGTATAAGTCATCTGGTAACTATCACACACACGTCATAAGATAGGCAATTCTTTATTGCATTTGGGTGTGTTTATTCAATGATTTAAGTCTTAATACGTGAGTTTAATTATACATTTTATCTTTATTTACAACATAACAATCGTATCTTAACATTTTCATATTGATCATTCTTTACATTTATTCTGACAGGCACTCTTCTAAATATGGACATTACACTCGGTGCTTCTACTTCCGATGGGGTGGTACTTGCAAAAAATACGGAGGCAGTAAGAACCTTTAATTACACGCTGCCAACCGCCCAAGCCGGTCGTTATGTAACATTTACACGGCCAGGGGTCAATGATCATTTTGTGATATGTGAACTGTATGTGTATGCTGGTAAGTCTTTTCCTTTTGCTAAACCCTGTCTGTCTGTCTGTCTGTGTCTAGTATGTCCTCCGCCTCCACCCATTGCTCTATATCGGTTCACCTGTATGTCTGTTGGTTGAACACACTATGTGTGTCTGTATATATATGCCCCGATGTACGTCACTTTCTTTTATGTCTCCTATTCTCCGTCTGTTTATCTCTCTCTCCCTTTCTCTATCTCTCCCCCTTTCTCTCTATCTAAATTATTATATCTCTAAATATCTTTCTAAATATCGCTCTCTTGGCCTGGTGGTAAAGCTAAAACTAATGTTTAAAACAAGAACTCTTTAAATAAGAGCATAAACGAAACTAATGGATATATATCTAAGTACCAAGACTCACCCTAAATGCGTTTTAGTCGTGTTAACAGCAACTGGCAGGATGCCAATCCGCAACAAGTGATTTAACTACTTTGACAAGGGGCTAAAGCCCCAAGCCATACATGAATAGGCTATTTATCACTTAATGAAACAATGATGAAAGCTTTTGTTGAGTACAGTGTATATTGAAAACACAAATAGCATAAAAACAACACATTCCTCATAAGATGAGCAAAACACTGTCAAATTAATCTTGATTTGTTGTTGTTATTTTTACACTATCGTGAAAAGGTCATTCCATTTAAACTACTATCTGAGTTCAGTGCATTTTTAAAAAACACTTATGTTAACACGTATAATTGCGATTTAAATAGAGTATTTACTGCACGAAGAAAATTTCACTGTTATATTTTTGTTGGCATAGGATAACCTGTATATTATTATTTGAACGATGTTCACATTATAAAGATTCAATCTGACTTTTACAACATGGATTGTGCATTACACGTTGCATTTGATTTGCTTTTATAGTGACATAACATGCATGGTATAACTTCTATAAAACAAATACCAAGAACATACTACTACTACTAAGCTGCCCCATTTTTATGTTTGCTAACGACATTGATCTTGCACTTGTCATTAAATCGCCTTTCAGCCTATAGAACATTCTAAGTTAGTGTGTATAATAAAATAATGCATAGGAGTATATAAATAACATAGTAACATACTGTTATAATCAGAAAGGGAGGCTTTCTTAGACGCCATTTTGCATTTTAGGACCCGCCAAATATTTCCGAAAGGTGTTGTCAGTTTCAAATTGTGATACACATGCGTACTAGCAAATACGAGTTCGGCGCTTGCCAATGTACATTATCATAGTATTTTGAAATAGATTCATCGTGAACATTTAATGGTTATTTGTTTCGAGCAAAACTGAATCCGTACATCGACTTGCGCCTCATCCACATTTGTTTCTGCATTGTATCTGATGAAATTCAGTAATTAAGTATTAGTGTTAAATAACCTTTTTTTCATCGCACACTGGAAGTATATATATATATATATTAGTCTATGACAAATGGCTGGCTTGAAATGAAATTTAAGCATATGTGCTGCTGAACTTGTAAATGCAAATTATAATACAACTGTGTAACATAATTTAATCCCTGTCTATGTATATGTCCTATGTCTAAAACGGACATGACTTTTCAGAACGCACCAGGTTACACAGACGATGCGTATTATCGCAATTTCTTTCATATCGTGGCATTTTTTACACTAATGGTTTCTTAACTCTGAGGAAATATCCATTTATTTTTCAGTCGATGATAACATTTTAAGTTTTACACTGAAACAAACAATGAATCTTTTTATTTCATGCTTATAAAAATGAGACTTCTGAAAAGTGCAGAGGTGAAAAACGTCACATAACTTGTGCTTACGAAATACAGAAGCCAACTAAGGTAGCAAGACAAAATTATTTTTAAATTTACTATGTTATTCATAAATAAACAAAAATATTGAAGAAAATACATGCTAAATATTTTTAAGAGAATAAATTGAGTGATGAACTATATCTTGAATATTATTTTGGACAAACACAGTCTACGGAACCTTTTCATGTATTTTATTAGCGGATGCTAACTTGTAGGATTATCATTATGGCGTGTGTCAACATATATTTCTTTGATTTATTTAATGAAAATAATTAACACCTGTTTTCCTTCCTTCAAAATGTGATTTGAACATAGCAATACAGACACGATTATCAACAATAGTTATTTATATCAAAATGCATATCTCATCAACATGTATACTATATCAAAAACAGTAGATCTACAGTAAAGGACTCGTCATCAAATACATGTATAACTGTGTCTTCATTCAGTGACATAACTTGTAAAAGGAAATAAAGCCCGACGAAGTACGTCATATGTTGTTTCCATTGCTAGTATTTTGAAAAAAGGAAAAGATATTCAGTCCCTGTGAATGCTTTTAAATGTGACATTCTCCAATTCGTTGGGTTCCGATAATCGTTCAAAAACCGATGATACAAACACCTTTTAAAAACAACTGCAACTACGTGCCTTTAACACACATTTATATGCACATATTTACTTAAATGAATCTTTAAGACGTGTTGTTCTCTTTTCAAGACTCAGTATTATAATAACTAATGTTAACACATTGGAGAATAAATATTGAAAGTGTTTGCTCCAATCGCGTCCTAATGCAATCTTATAATAAACATGGATAGTTTGATCTCAGTCTTGCTATCATATCGTCCACATGTGGTCTGTGCAAAGATCGCAATCTCATGCCGTCACATATTATATATGGATAGTTTGAACTCAGACTTGCTTTGGATTCTTTTCTAAGATTCAATCCTTCCTGTAATTATTAACAAAAAACATGAAATAATACCTGGTATAAAGTGTTTTGTGTTTGGAAAGAAAACATAATAGTGGTCAATTGTAAATGAGAAGATACAAAGATGTTTACACAAATCGCCCGTTCGATATCTCTTAAAGATTAAATGCCATTCACACTAGTGCATGTATATGTCTTGATATGATTATGTTGCTGAATATTATAGTTTGCGATGGAAGCACGTTCGAACAAGAATGTGTAAACACATGCGGTCAATGCCTAAACCCAACTTGCGACACTGTTGATGGAACTTGTACAGCGTGTGCAATAGGGTTCAAGTTTCCCATGTGCAAAGGTATTATATTTGTATTGTTATTTACACATATGTTGTACTTTGAACAGTTACCTAAATAGACAGCACGCAATGCTAAGGTTGATATGACAATTGTAAAAAAAATGTTTTTTAACTTTCATATTACTTAGTAGTTTATATGTGTTGGATGCAGGTTCATGTAAGCAACACAATGTCTGTATCGCCGTCTTATCTATTGTGTGTTTTATGTTGATTGAACTGTTAGTTTCAAAGTCCAACACGTAGATACCTAGGATTTTCAAAAATAAGTAAATATAGTGTCCCCTCTGTTTGACAGGGCCATCATAAGCCTCTCAATAGCTAAACCATATTAGCTAATCGATATTTATTAATAGAATAACACTTCCTTTTATTTTTTCCACCATTCCTTTTCAGAGCTGCATCACAGCAGTTGGTATAAAAAGGTGAGGGATGGTAGCGACATTTATTTGATTTGAAGGCTTTTGACAGTGATGATGGGTTTGACTTTCTGTTGAAGATGATAATACATTGTCACTTTGCACTTTTCAACGCGTTTATATTTCAAAAGTTCTGCGACATATATTTATTTCATATACATACAGAAATAAAGCGTATCAGAGTGTTTGAACAAATAACATATATCGATTCATTTGAAATTGTTTTGCACTTACCGTAAATATTACCTCATTTTAGTATGTGACATTAATTATCACGGACCGGAATGTAAACAAAGGTGTTTCTGTGCGAATGGCGATTGTAACAAAACATCAGGACTTTGTCCTACTGATATATGCTCCGCTGGTTATTCAGGGGAGAAATGTGACACACGTACGTATTAGTTAAATAATATATTGACACATTACTAGTCAGTGTAATATGTTACTTGATCATACAGGAAAACACTAGTACAGTACATGTATGTTTTCCATGGACTATTGGCGACATGTCAAAGACATGATTTCAATAACCGTCCGTCTTTTATCAACGAATGTTGACATTTATTTTTCTAAATCCTATCTCTAAACAAATATGCGTTCCTAATACATTGCTGTAAATAGTGTTCGGAAAATAAGTCCTTCGTTAATGAAAGGTAATTAGAAAAAGGATCTAAAGCCGTGCGAATTAAGCTAATAAGGAAATATCCTAATATTTGTGTATTTGTGTATGCATCTGAACTCAAAACAGCATAGAATAATGGTAGAAAATATACAGTTAAACCTTTTACAGAATTAAATGTTTGCTTTGGGTACATTATTTATTTCGTTTCTTTTAATGTGTTTTAAATGGTATTTCAATTGTATCCTTACCTATCTCTTATAAAAAGCAAAACAGGTGTGTTTATATTGGCACTAGTGACACAGATGTATTGACATACCTGTCATACTGGCGTCCGCGTAGGACCACTTCTAAAAGTTCTTTAGTCAGTCAGTAATAAGATACACTCTAGAAAACAACAATATGAGCAGAAGTTTCGAAAAGTATTATCACACAGCGAGACGATCATAACATATACCATCTAAACACACCTAAGTTTTGCTCTCTTCGTTTGAAACTTAATAACATTTTTGTTTATTGCTGATAGCCTGCGATGACGAACATTACGGTCAAAATTGTAATGAAATATGTGGGAAGTGTTTTGGATTTGAAGTGTGCAATACAGATAATGGTTCCTGTCCAAATGGATGTGAAGCTGGCTATAGAGGGAGCACATGTAAAGACGGTAAGGAATGTCATGATATACCCAAGAAAAATGACATGTAAGACATTATAAATCAAGTCATTTTCAACCTTTGAAATGAACCTAATATTTTGTAAACAAATGCTAATATTAAGGAATTGGGTTTGTCATATACATTCCCATATATTTTCCTTGGCATATTTCTCATCGGTGTACGCTTTAAGTCAATGAGACGTTTTGCCTCATTGAGAATCAGTGTTTATATAACTATGCAGTTAGCCTTGTTTAATAATGCGACTTCCTGTTAAAGAACTAATACATATTGAAATATTGACTATTGAAAGTTCATATTTCTTTAGAGTAAGATATTCATACCACAGTCTTTTCCTTGAGTATTGTTTGTGATTAGTTATAAACTTAATATTATAATACCTAAAATACTGTTAAGAGAAGACTGAAACAGTTCATGGACTTGTCCAAGCAAACAACTGTAATACGTACATGTCAATAAATCTGTTCTGTCTCTCAACAAATTGAACTCAAAATCAGTATTAAAATACGCTTAAAATACATTAATACAGAATTCTACGGGGTCTTGGTTGAGAAATAATTGAGAATATGTCATAAGTGCTTGATATATGCTTGTTAGTGTTGACATCAAGTATACAAGGTATAACAGGTTACATGTTATCTTGTTTTACTTGCCCATGTTTAATTACCAAGGATGTGATAATGCATATCGTGTTGTTGTTACATTAATTGAAAAAGTGAAATTGCAATATATCGTCACTGTAACCAACTAGTTCCACCTTCTTAACTAGGTGTACATACATTCGTTCTCAAACAAGTACCCATATTAAATACCATATATACACAACGTTGTTATTTTACAAGCGAATATAAGACACCACTACATTCACCACAATATCATTAATACTGCATCTTAGATAACTGTTTAGTGGAATAGTTAAATTCCTTTATCCAATTATTTCTATATACATTCACATAATTGAACAGCTCATGGGTAATAAAAAGTTATTCTAACAATTTATTAAAACTTAACGTTTTTGGGCATAACAATAAAGTGAAATGTTTATAAATGTCCTTACTGCTATTTTTGAAGATACTGTTAGTGTCAACCATAAACACACAAGAAAGTAGAAAAACTGACGACGTTAGCTGTTCTACAAAAAAACGTATTTTTCGTTAATGTTCTGGGTTCAATGTATAAAATACGTATGTTATGTTGATATATATATAGTTCTGTTAGATGTGAAGTGAAATGTATATCACTGTCCATACCGCTTCCTAACGGCAATCTTTGAAGTTACTGTCAGTTTCAACCATGTAACCATGAATGCAAAAACAAGAAGGAAAACTGACAAAGTTAGCTTAAATACAAACGTACGTATTTTTGTGTCAATGTTCTGGGTTAAGATACCCAGGGATCATGAATAATACATTTAAATGCGCGCTAAATGACCTTAGCTGTCGATGCGCCATAAAACAATATACATTCATTCATTCTGGGTTAAGAGTATAAAATAAGTATGTTATGTTGATAAATATATAGTTCTATTAAATGTAAAATGAAATGTATACAAATGTCCCTATCGCTTCCTAACGGCAATCCTAGATGTTACTGTTAGTGTCAACACTGTTACAATAGCTACATGTCTACATATTTGTTAACACTTAAAGTGGCATTTTATCCAGAGGGAAGAAATGCATGTATTGTTTTCCCCCTAAAAATAAGAAGCTGGATGGGTTTGGGATTAACCACAAACATGTTACACAAGAGCACACACTCACGAAATATACTTTTCTGCAATATTTTGGGATTTTAAAAGCGGAGCCATTCATGTACATTTTTATTCAAGAATGTATTCAAAGGTTGGATGTCATATATACACCGTGGTGAGATAAAAATGTACATTACTGTTATAAAAACACACCCAGTTCAATGAGGCATACACAATGTATACACAAGAAGTATGTGTGTCTAGTGCTTTAACATAAATATAAATGCTCTATATGGAACAAATATGATTTGATAAGTTACAGACAACTAACATTATTGTATTTCCATAGTTTACTGTGACATACCTGAACTCATCTTAAGTTACACAATAATTAAATGTTTATTGTTTGGTATTA
>JAUELF010262107.1:0-11285 GCA_031471495.1 Clinocardium nuttallii | reverse complement strand
TGTGCTATAACCAGAGAGTTGTGAATGATTGGAATGGGTTACCACAAACAGTAATAGAAGCACCCACGCTGAACACCCTTAAGGCAAGGTTGAATAATCACTGGATATGCAAATCCAAATTCCAAGCTCGATACTATGCACCTTATTAAAATGTAAAAATGTTAAACTGCACTAACTGTAAATATGTGTCTTTTAAAAAAAAAAAAAAAAAAAATCTTAAACTTAATAGTATACCACAAAATGGGTGTATGCAACTATAAACTATCATATTATTATAATGATCAAGTAACCAAACATAAATTATAAATAGAAACTGGAAGTCACAAAACAAAATAACAAATAACTTGATTACTATTCATTTCAGTTCTGCAAAAATATGAAAGTTAATTCCGCACTCGGAATTTCTGTTCAGGTACTTGATTGGTCAAAAACTAATTCATTATCGAACTTGACCAATCAGAAGCTTTATTTGGATCATGAAGTGAATGTCTGAACTCAAAGATTGGTTATTCTCAATATTAAATCCAATTCAATATGCATCAGTTTGACCAAGAAACCGGAAATATTTATTTATGATATAATTTATATGTACAGTGGAACCTGTGGGTACAGACAACCCATGAGAGAAGCAAAACATGTTCTTTGTCTACAGGTAGAACATTATTAATTACATAGTCATATAGGTAGAACATTATTAATTGGGAACAAAAAATGTGGTTGCTATAACCAAGAAATTGATTTTCAAATGTTGTTTGACTTGATATATGATTTTTGATCTGACCTAGTTGCTGAATTCTTAGCGCGACTGTTCAATTTGCATGTACTGTCAAACTCGTCTCATGCAGCCACCCGAGGGAGAGTCAAAATGTGGCTAACGAACACGGGAGGCTGTTTAATACAAGTAAAACAAAGAAGAAAATGTTGTTTTAGTTAATCTTTAAGTGGTTGCTTAATAAAAGTTTGCTGCATAACAGAGGTGACCGCTAGCACAAGTTTGACTGTATTGTAGTTATACCTTCAAGGTGGCATGTATACACGATTCGGTCTTACGTTTGTATTTCAGTGAACTTTACGTCGAAAATAAACGACGATTCATTATGAAAGGCAGTCAGTTCGAACCTGTCCGCGTACACTCAGCTGTAGCTCGGGGTTCCCACACAGGGCCATTGTTCCCGATCAGACCGCACACCGTGTCCGGGAACCTCACGACCGAGGTTAATGAAGACGAAGATAGCGAGCCGGATGATCTTCAGAAAGGTACGCGACTTCATTTGAGCCGAGTTACGAGAAAACAAACATTGTGGACTCTGCGTAAAGTATCGATTCTGATCTGCCTAAGCATGCCGCGCAGGCTAACCTGGATACAGACTTTTCACCTCACTTGGATTTTCTGTTTCAGGAATCATTACTCTATACCTCTATCCCCTGAGCGGGAATACGTCGGCTTGGATTAGCCTGCGAGGACTGAGCATGCCGATTTGTATCGATTCAATACTTATAGTCAATTGTGTTGGTTTTCTCACGGAACGGCTCATTTGTATTTTTGTACATATAGATAATTGGCGCTCTTCGAAAATCAACTGTTATGGATTTATGATCAGTTTAGAACCAGATCAGCCAGCTCATCCGGTAATGCTGATCTCACTCTGCACTGGCCATCATTTAGTCATAGGAGTTGAAGCCAGTGATGAAACGCAGTTGTCATTTTTATCCTTAGCATGGATACCTTTTTTCATACGTATTACCAATATATGAGCCGTCCCGCGAGAAAACCCAGATCAGGATAAGCATGTCGCACAGGCTAACTAGGACATACACTTTTGGCCTCCGGTGTATTTTCTGTTTCATGAATCATTACTCTATATCTCGATTCCTCTGAGACGGTATGTGTCGGCAAAGATTATCCTGTGCGGACTGCCGGGCAGATATAGGGTCGATACATTACGTGGAGAACGTCTTTTACGGTTTAAATTTCGCAGATCATATTTTCAACGATATTTTGATTCTAATAAATAGTTTCTAACATACATTTGTATTTAACACGTCGCGTCACGTGGGATGGAAACAGAATACTTGAAGAATCCACGTTTAAAAGGATTGAGTCTCAGATTATGAGTTGCTATTTTTAGTGTAGACTTATTGAATTCACATCGAATTTGTGCCGTTTGTCTTGAATAATTCCAAAGGTAGAACTCGATCATCAGGAGATTCGAACCTATGAGTTTTCGCACGAGAGGTGGACACGCTATTTCAGTTTCGTCAATATGGTTGATTGTATAACAATTACATACACTTCATGGTGAACACAGAGAGAGCGAATAGCGTAGAAAGCACACCACTTCACATTGTGTGAAAGTTGATACGAGCCGTCGCTTGGGAAAACCAACATTGTGGTCTCTGTGTAGAGTATCGACCCGGATCAGCCTAAGCATGCCGCGCAGACAGACACTTTTCGCCTCTTGTGGATTTTCTGTTTGAGGAATCATAACCCTATACATCTTTCCATCTGAGACGGAATGTGTCGTCCCAGATTAGCCTGCGCGGACAGCGCATGCTGATCCTGGTCGATAAATTACACAGATGTCATAATGTTGGTTTTTCTTGCGGGACTGCTCATATTAGTCTATATTGTATAAGATGGGTTTGGCTAATATGTTAGTCCATATACTACCAAAACGGTTTAAAGTATACCATTGATACAGAATCTTTCTTTCAGACATTGATACTGATGATGTCGATTCGCCAAGCAAACCGTCGGCACTAATGTCCGCATCAAAAGCTAAGGAAATGGAGAAACACTTAGATAAGGTAGGTAAAAAAAGACCGTGGCCGGTGTGTTATATGTTCTGACACAAAAACCGGAATTTTAGCTCAACTAATTGCTTAGCAATATAAATTGAACCCTTTCCCACATGTAACAAATCGGCAGCAGACGATAATTGAAATAATCTAGACATAATTATGGTCACTGTCTGTGAATGGAAGTCTTTTTTGCTAAAAGGAGTTGAAGACAATTTGGCAAAACGAGCAATTTATCCCTTTGCTACACTGTTTTCAAAATGCATCTTCTGCAGAGGTGTAATGAAGTGTCTATTTGTGGGATAAACGATGTCAAAGAGTGGTGTCATTCAGACCTGAAATCGATAGACACAGCTCATGTATATGCATCGACACAGGAATGTTTTGTCTGGTGCTTAACACCGCTTTCAATAACTGTTCAGTTATATCACGGCGTTTCATGGGTTGGTTACCAGTACTACTGGGCCATTTATCCTGACACCAGTCAGTCAGTCGTAATGCAAACCCCGCAACCCTTAGTGCCAAGGAGGGCATATTTTACTTCCATGTTTAAAGTCTCTAGTATTACCCGACCGGGCTTCGAACCCGCGACCACCCGCAACCGATGTGGACACACTACCACTACACCACCGAGGAGGTTTCGACACAGTTTGACCACTATAGCTTAAGATCAGCCTGTACGCACGCACATTTCGATCAGGATGTTTGCTGTACTCTATCGAGTAAATGTATCATTGAAACTCGTTCAATCCTCTCCCTCATACAAAAGACCTGCAGCAGACAACTTTGAACACATTTAGTTCAAACTATTGACATTCTTAAAATTAATCAAAATTTCAAAAATCGTTTTTTCACAATGTTTTCAACTGTAAACAATAATAAATATGAGACGTCCTGCGAGAAAACCAACAATATGGCATCTGCTTAATGTATCGATCCAGACCAGCCAGCGCTGTCCGCGCAGATTGTTCCGGAGCAAGACATTCCGTCTCAGGCGATTTAAGTACATATTAGTAATTGCTGAAACAGAAAATACACAGGAGGCGAAAAGTGTCTATCCGGGTAAGCCTGCGGGGCATGATTAGGCTGATCTGGCTCGATACTTTACGTAGAGTCCACATTGTCGGTTTTCTCGCGAGACGTCTCAGTTGTTCCTTCATTTATAGAGGGTTACCGTATTTTTGCCTACAAATCAGGATACTTTGATCTTTTGAAAGGGATATTCTATTTTTGTTCAAGTAAGACTCTCTGAAAGATTGCTTGGTGAAAGTAAATCTATTAATTTACGTTTTAACGATTTTTAAAAGACAATGTCAAGGTCGTCTGTGACGGACCTCTTGCATGTAGGAAAGGACTATATTGTATGTAGAAGGCAACAGAAGTAAACATCTTAGATACAATTGGAAAACAATATTTATAAACTTAAAAGCTAACCAACACAGACAATCTGCACTTAGGTATTATGTATTCATCTTCAATATCATGTCGCGTGGGCTAAGCATAACAGGTACAATTACACCAACATTCTGCTGCATTCATGGTTTTGCATTAGTAGTCCTACAGAGTTACCGCTATGCAATGGAGAATAATGATTATTCGTTCTTGTATGCTGTCATGTTGTTTGTCTGTTTGTAATACATGTATGTAGATGTTTATTTTATTAATCACCACACGTGTTTAAGTAGATAAATGCAGTTTCCGTTTTGTTCTATACATGTCACGTTACAGAAGTTCGAAGGTATATAAAACATAAGTATATTGAACACACATTCGACAATTGACGAAGATTAATTTGTTGATTATAGTATATTCTAAGTTAGCACATTTATTCAAAACTGGTTTAATTCTATTTCTATAACGCGCCGATATAAAGGGGATCTTATGCTGCAGAAGCGATACATCGGTATGTATTGTACTACGGGGATCATGAGAACATTAATTCCCACATCTAAGCTCAAGTGATATGTGAATATTTCAACTCTCCGAACATCAGGCCTATCGTTACCGTGATATCGTTACTGCAACATTATGTTGCTTTTAGTATTTACCTAGTTTTACTTTTAATACAGACTATTTAAAACAATAACACATTTATATGTTTTTAACAAAATAGCACAATTCAAATATTCTAGACCATTTTGGATGGCGTGCAAATCACGCCTCAGTAACGCATTTTGAATGACGTAAAACTCATATTGCAATGACGTCACTTCATATTTTAGTGACGACTCATTGTCATACCTTTTTTTTTTAATAAGTCGATTTTTGTTTTACCGCGTGTCAATCTGCTTGCATTTACACTGAACTTTGTGAAGTATATGATGGGGTGATGTCTTATATGTCGTCACAGTATGTATGCCAGTAAGACATATCGTCTGTGAGAGCGGTGAGATTATGGACAATATTTATGAAATATAGCTTTCTTTATATCACCATATGTGCTCTCTGAGTGCAAAAGTATAACGTTTTTTAAAAAATACATATTTCCCACAAGTACAATAATTACCTCCCTTGTCGGCAAATTTTCTAAATGTTGAATAGAGAAATATCAAATACAATTCAATTAAATAATCGCATGGCCTCGACCCCACTAGACCTATTACGGGGATAATAAAATCTTCTTCTTCATCTCCTCATGTGCAAACACAATTTAATGAAGACTTCGATATAATCAGATCATACAAAGGCATCAACGACAAATGGTGGTCAAACTCAAATTTCCTGATGTTTTCCTAATTATCACATTTTTTTAAAAATATTCTTTACTAAAGCATTTAAAATAATGATTGTATTTGTGGGAACTATGTATTATAAAAGTACTTCATATCTCACAAGAAACACACATCATATATCATCTCTTTTACTTTTACATTTCTGTAAATCTTCCATATAAATTAAACATACACAATTGGTTTTAACTGTTACATTTACACTTTTAATATCACTATTTTCAGAAGATGCTAAAGAAAATCACGCTAGCCCGTGCTATATATAAGGTAGAAACATTGTGTGCATGCCATAATTTGCTTA
The DNA here is from genome assembly GCA_031471495.1 of Clinocardium nuttallii. NCBI lineage: Eukaryota > Metazoa > Mollusca > Bivalvia > Cardiida > Cardiidae > Clinocardium > Clinocardium nuttallii. The sequence continues at coordinate 5,456 of JAUELF010262107.1, read as the reverse complement.
TTGAACCAGTTCATTGTTTGTTCCTTTGTGTGTTTGTGTTCACAAGATTCTTTTCTTTATTGCAGTGTTACACCACCGTCTCTCATTGCACGACAAATCCCATCCCCATTTAAAAGTTCCCATGTTTCGTTTATCATTTTCTAATTTTAATTGTCAACTTGATATTTGACTTGTAATAACCAAATATATGTATATAATGAGTGTCTCTGTTTCAGTCTGTGGTGTTGTCGTTCTATGTGCTAAACCAGGTTCTTGAACGCCTGTTGAAAAGTATATTATGTTTGAATTTGTCACGTATTCTTTGTTAGATGTTTAGAGGCGTTAGAAAGCGTCTAAATCAGGAAAAGGGTTAACGGGAAAATTCTGCTTTAAGCAAACACTTATTTTTGTTTAGATCTGTTTGTTTGTATGATGTTTGACACCGCTTTCAACAATTCGTCAGTTATATCACGGTGTTTTCGTAGTAAATTACCGGTTCTACTGGTCCATTTATCCTGATATCAGCGAGTCGGTGGAAATACTAAGGCCACAGCCTTTAGTGGCTAGGAGGGAGGGACATTACTACTACCTTTAGAGTCGTCAGTATGACCCGTCCAAGAATTGAGCTCCAGAATCCGAGACGGACGCTCTTCCACTCCATAACTAATAACACTGTCGGTAACGAGCAGCTAATGACGAGAAAGTATTGCTTATCCAAATGTGATTGTTGAAGAGAAATCAAAATATCGTTTAAGTCTATATTATTTTCATACCTTTTATAATACCTTGATATTTTCAGCATTCTAGAGGGCAAACATCACAGGTAACCGTAGTATTGTAAAGCACCTATATGAAATAGCTTAAATTATATTAGAAAGCTTAAATTATATTAAATAGCGTAAATTATATTAAATAGCTAAATTATATCCGCCGTAGTTGTCGATCTAGTGTGCGGAGTAATACGCTATCGGCGTTTATTCATGCTATGAGCAGAAAAGCTTTATTTAAGTGTTACAGCGCGCGAGCCGATTCACCCAAATACCAGAATGTTTTAAATAGAGTAATTCAATGCAATATGTAATGCGCTTTGGCGACACACTTTAATTACATAGTGAAATTTACGATTTAGATCCGATCTCTGACTACCAAGAGTGATTTTGTGAGTATTTAAAACAAACAAGAAAAGCGCCATCCTTTAATACGTTATTTTAAATGGTGCAAAGGCTTTTTCTTGACATAAGTGTCACAATGCCGATCTGCAAAATAAGAAGATCCTAGTGAGTCTTGAATACGAAAAACCAACGTTATCCATGTTCGGCTACGAAGAGTATATTTCTACATATAACTTCAGGCATTAGGTAGAAGTTACCATTGCTTCACGTCAATGAATAGTGAAATATAATTGACAAAGAACATGTAAATATATCATCAATTCTACCATTGGGGTAACATGCACCGACCATTACATTACACCAATTTTGGCTGCGCACTTTGAAGATGGTGTAGCAAGCAAAGGGCTATAGACACAACTTATTTGAGGAACCGGCTAAACTGTTTTAAACTCTGAAAGTAGTTGTAATGGTCCACTGTAAAATTTACATTTACGAAATAATAATTCACTATATACGCGAGGGCAATATAATATTGAAGGTGACCAATCTAGTCGCACTTATTGGCTCATGCCAGAATGTAATAATTTATTATTATCTGCCGGGTAGTAGACTACTGCAGTAATGCACTCGAAACAACATATATATATATAGACTCGGTGCCCTCGTGTATGTTCGTAGGTTGGTTTATAGCGAGACCGGGCTCCGAAACTCTAAAAGTTTAATCTGTGCTCAGAATTTGTGCTCAAGTATCTGATTGGTCAGAATCAAATTCGTTCTCCAAATTGACCAACCAGAAGCCTTATTTGAAGCATAGAGTTCATTAACACTGAGAACATGTTCAGGGTTTTATAGTTTCGGGCCTGGTAACATGAACATTTACATAGGCAACGTACCTACCTTATTTTGAGTGCAGTGTTTCGAATGATGTATTTACTTGATCGTGGTCAATTGATATCCCAACTGAAAGTTTAAAACGCCAACACAGATATGTTATACAACCCGAAAACGAATAAGCCGCTTGCAATTTATGTGAAATAGTTTGACAAAACAGTAACCGAATAATTATTAAATGTTGTGTGCTAGGTAGTATGTGCTAGTAGTTTGTGCTGTGTTATATGTGTTATATATGTATGCTATGCTGTGTTAGATAGGCCATGTGGGATATGCGATGTGAACGGTAGTTTGAAGTTACCCGTCTTTACCAGTTCGTTATCGGGTCGGAGGCATACGCCCATATTGGTCGCGTCCTTGGTGTAGTAAGCTAGAGACAATCTTGTTAACGATCCAAAACAGTTTTACCCTTTAAACTCCGAAAGCCTTTATTCATAACAGCCTTTCCACAAGAAAACCAACACTGTTGACTTTGTATGATATATCGACCCGGATCAGCCTAAGTATGCCGTGCAGGGTAACCCGGACAGACCTTTCCAGCCTCCTATGGATTTTCTGTTTCGAGAATAATTACTCTATACCTCTATCCCCCTCAGACGGAATGTGTCGGCCCAGATCAGCCAAGTGCAGGATGATTTGGGTCGTTACATTACGCAGACTCAATAATGTTGGTTTTCAAGTGGAACGGCTCAATTCGATTGATTCAAAACATCAAGTTGAACCGCTGTAGAGTTGTATGTTTACTAATTCACAGTGTATACGAAAGCGATTTACAAGGGGAGGTGACCTATCTTGACGCTATTGTTGGTTCATACCAGAATATAATTATACGCGGGGTACCAGACTACGACCCCTTGATTTAGGGTCATTAGGTTTACATATAGTGTGTCAATAAACAAAGGAAGTGTTTAGTATAATGCCGTTCTACGGGTAACCCTGAATGTATAAACACTTGTGATGCTTATTGGAATAGCTGACAATTATCGACCGTATAACTCGTTTTACGACCTCACTTCTACAACCAATATTGTCAGACATTTAACTGATGTTGCCAGTCGGTCTGTGATTGCCCACGATTCAAAATAGTGTTGTTCCACGTCATCTTTGTACGAAGAGTACTGGTTCGGTCTCCAAGAGAAAATCGGTCTTTGTTTTATTAGATTATTATGCAATTTACATATGAATTAATGCTAGATCTTTCATTTTTATGTTGCGGATTTACTCAAGACAATCCTGCTGTGTTGGATGTTTTCCTATGTCTGTTGCTGGTAATATAAGGGTCATTACAACGTCAATAAAATACCTTAACTATCTCAGAATCTGATATAACATTACGTACTATTATAATAATTAAGTGTGTGAAGTTGGCAGAGCATTATACGTTAGACATTAGACATTCAAAAAATGAATGTATAATTATACATTAGACATTCGATTAGACATTCGCAAATTACCATACTTAGGTCTCGAATTCGTCGGAGATCAATGCACATTAAAAAAAAAAGACGAATGTCTAATTGGTCAGTTAGACATTAGACATTCGATTAGACATTCGCAAATTAAGAGCTTTAGGTACCAAAACATATATTAATTCCAATAATTTGATCAGAAAAAAATGTCTGAACTATATAAAGATGGATGCAAAAACGATAACTGTTCCATGTAGCTTTAAATTCAACAGAAATATTTTTAATGATGAATTATATCTGATAAATTATATACAGGATGGACGACAACATGCAATCTATACACATATTCACTTTGAGAAGAGTCTTTGCTTTCTTTCTAACGGATGAAACAAAAATGGTGGACGTGGATCTTTGTAGTAACATGTTTTATTTACTATGTCAGCTCGCTCCCAAACAATGTTAAGGTAGTAACACTGTACTCTGACACATGTGATGATGAAAACAAGTTTGTTGCTATTTTTTTGAAATATTGTCTTGAAGAAATGATATCTTTGAAAAATAATATCACACATCTTTCAAAGAGGGCACTCAAAAGATAAATGATGTTCAATGCATGCTGCAATTGCGCATGCCAGAAGAAACACAAACATGTATGTTTGCTCATGGAAGTCATATTTACAAGGAAAGAAAGGCAAGCTAGTGTCAAAGCCAGATATATGAATGACTTGTTCATTGAATGTCAGAGGTCAAGAAAAATGATTTGCTTTCAATTTGACAGAAATATAATAAGACCCATTTGCTATCACAGCTCTTACAATACTGAAAACATCTAAGACAACTGACGAGATAATAGTTTTGATATTCAGAAAATTTAATTTGAAAATAATATGGGTAAGATAATCTGCTTATTGAAAGCTATTTCTCTTGTTTCCTACACTGATTTTTAATATTGTCAAATGCATATGCATCGGGAAAAGGTGACACTGATCTAAGAAACTAAAGAATTTTGTTTTAAAAGAGGAATAATATAACTGATATGCTTAAAAGGATCGCCTTTCAGCGCTACATTGAAAACAAAAGAGGCTATCTTACAGATTAACTAGACAAAACTGAAAATGACGTTGTGCAGAAAGGGGCTATCTGCAAATTGATCTTATAAACCATGAAAATGGTAATATATGACGTCGGAATTTCAGGCCAAACTTGGTGTTCAAAGAAACGCCGGAACGAGTAAATCGAACTTGCACACTCTTCGTATCAGAGATGAACCATCGAATGCGAGTTCGGGTAGCGTTAAGGGGCGGTCATGGTGTGCGAGATTTCACACTGAAACTGAGTATTTCCGATAGCGAACCATTTCTAGACGCCACGGAAAGTGCAAGAACGTCGTAATTACAAGCCAAACTTTGTGTTATAAGAACCGCCGGAACTAGTAGATTGGAAGTACATACCCTTCATATCACGATGAACCATCGAATGCGACTGCTGGCAGCGTTAATGGGCGGTCACGGTTTGCGCGATTCCACACTTAATCTGCAAATGTTCGTTTTCGATAGCGTACACTTTTGACACGTCTTGAGAAGTGCCAGAACGTCGGAAATCCAGGCCAAACTTGGTGTTAAAAGAACCGCCGGAACGATTAGATCGAAAGTGCATACGTATCATATCAAGATCAACAATCGAATGCGACTGCTGGCAGCGTTAATGGGCGGTCACTGTTTGCGCGACTCCACACTGAATCTGCAAATGTTCGTTTTCGATAGCGTTCACTTTTGGCACGACTGGAAAAGTGCAGAACGTCGGAAATCCAGGCCAGACTTGGTGTTCAAGGAACCGCCGGTAAGTGTAGATTGAATGTGCATACTCTTCATATTAAGATCAACCATCGAATGCGACTGCTGGCAGCGTTTCCTACGTACAGGCCAGTGGGAGTTTTGTGTGCGATTTAACACGTATTTCGGGGCCTCCTGCGCTATTGACGACAAATTTGGCTCGTCTGCACAAGTAACAGAACGTCGGAATTTCAAGACAACCTTGCTGTTAACAGAACCGCCGGAACGAGTAG
>JAUELF010262106.1:0-20477 GCA_031471495.1 Clinocardium nuttallii | reverse complement strand
ATAGTGACAAAAGAAGAAATTGCACAAAACGTGCAATTTCTCCTTTTGCCACAATATTTTCCACTTTTAGTCATTATGAGCTAGGTTATCCATTCAATTATAGAGATTTTCTATTTGTTAACAAAATATGTTTAAAGCTATCTGCTGCAGAATTGTCGTATGAGAGAAAGGGTTAATTAAAGTCCTCAGTTGCAGATGCATAAAACTGCTTCTTCAAAATAGGAAAAGTAAATATAATGAGCTTTTACTTTTTCAAAAATGGTGTACAGAGTACGCAGGGTTTGGTCAAGTAATCAGAAGGTTGATATGATCATGTCTGTAGCATTTTTCATATCAAGAACTCTGTTTCTTCTCATGATTTGTTGAACAGTATGAATGAATATGTTTTTATAATCATTCTAAGCTACAGACGGACATGATTGAAGGAGTCAGGTGCACCGTACAGAACAGAACGGCTTCCTGCGGAATTAATTCTAGAATGGATTCCTCTGGTAGATGAATTTAAGTGCATATGGTTTTTTTCATGTTTAGATACAAAGTGGTATTTTCTCATTAATAAAAAGAAAGAAGTAAATAACTGGCTTGTTGTACTCTTTAGTCTGATGAGTCTCAGGCTAAGTAAGTAGTATAAAATAATCTTGGAAAGATAATAATTTTGTACAGTAAATATTCGAACCAGTATGCACCTAAATTCATTGTCTCAACTTGTTAGTATATCAGATACAGATCAGACCGCATGGAGATGCATGGTGAGCCTGATATACACTGGTTGTAAAAGTTGCCATTGTACTGGCATCCTATATTGTTTGTATCCAATCTCATTGAAATCAGGCCACAATACTTTGCTGTATGTATATTGTACTAAATCAAAGCATAATACGTCATTCTCAAATTGACTGTATACACTCAAATACTAATGAGCATGATCAGCTCAGTCGGTTACGCGACGCGGGCTGTCAATTCAGGGTTTGTGAGTTCTAATCCCGGCTTGGCCAACTCTCTTTCCGACGTTTGACAAAAGTCAATGCAACCTGCGTCATTCGTCTTCCATCAATGGGCTAAGTCTATGTGAAAAAGCAGCCAGTTGCTCTGGAAGATTGTTGTGTGGAGTACTGGTGTGAGAAAACCAGAAAACACATGAGTAGTTGAACTGGCCGCCGTGATATGAGTGAGAAATTGTTAAAAATGGTGTTTAACCCTAATCAATCAATCCAAACAATTGGAATTCTCAAAACATTTCTCTATCTCATTTATTCATATGGTTATCTTTAACTAAAATTTCTAACAATTGTGTAAGCTACAATTTGATTGGCTTGAGCTTAGGTCAATCTGTATGGGGTAGTCATAAAGATCTATAAACAGTGAACGAAAGTTTAGGTTATATGGTGATGAGGTAGATGCATCAATGCATTTTTTCCCTGGGATTGTCAAAACTTTGCTACATTGAAGCTTTCAGTGGTATTTGTGTTTGACAAGATTTCCTTCTCTTCCATCCTTAAGGAATCATTTATTCCTTATATATCCCTTTATCATTTATTTAGAGTACAGAGCTCTCTAGATAAGAAGCGTTTTGCTTGTTGTAAAATTGTTATATTATCCGCTAACCTTATGTTGTGGATACTCAAAAGAATCGTCTCAATGACCCACAACATAGGGTTTCGTTCGATGATAATAAAGATATTGTGGGGATAAGAGCTGTAAAACCCTCCTTATCTGGAATTACTAATATATGGTATTTATAAAATTGTCTGCTTCAAAAACATGTGTGAAACAGATGATAATAGCTGAACAATTTGAAGTATCATTTTGGTACAGAGTTGAAAACGTTGTTGCAAATGGAGAAATTTGCTTGGTTTTGGCAATTTCTCTTTTCTCCGCAATGTTTTTTATAGCTGCACAAGGTATCTGAAGTCATTTATATAAAGCAAAGAGTAATGCCCTTGTGACATGGAAAATCCTGTAAGCTATGTTGACATGTAAGCTTAGAAAGAAGAAACTCATTATCCTTTGCCCTTTCTCTCATAAAGATGCATTTTGAATCCTCTACAGCTTACAGCGCATTTTGATTCATCTACAGCTAGCAGCTTTAGAAAACATGGTGACAAAAAGATAAAAGAAAGATGAAACCTGTTGTCATTTTGTCCTCTCTGTTGAAACATGTAGAGGGGTTTTGACACATCTTCAGCAGTCATCATCATCATCATCATAGATCATTGTAGCGATAGGAGAAATTACTGATGATGAGCAATTTCTCCTTTTGCCAAATTGATTTCGACCCTGTTTAATAATTATACATTCATTTATGGAGAATGAGTATATTTTTTGTCTAGGTATTTTCAAAGTCGTCTGCTGCAGGTATTTTCTATGAGGAAAAGGGTTACAATTCAGAGATACATTTAGTACATGTACAATAATTATTGATGTTATTCCCCCCTCCCCAATTTCAATGAAAAATGATAATGGTATAGATAAGTGACTAACGACCTGTTATAAGGAAAAGAATGTGAAAGTGCAATAATGTAGAGAGGGTTTGGCCAGGTCATGCACAAATAAGACCTTCAAGGTGTTGATGTAGGTGGAAACTAAGTTCTATCAATACTACAATTGTAAGACTAAGTGGGAAACACGGAAGATCCTGGTGATGGAGGTCTTTTGAAAACATGGGGAAAAAGATAATCCCTCTAAATTCTCCTCTACTAGGAAAACCAAAAATAAATCCCATGAATGGTTTGTTAGGGGGGTATGTTTCTGTATTTTTGCCAGTGGATCCCCCTAGAGGGATGTTTTTATGAAAAAATGTGGTGAGAGTTATGATTGATTCAGAATATTATACTCTTGTCAGTTACTGTAATGACTTCATTAACGAGGCCCACTGCTAGGGGGCAGAACATCTTTGCAATGGGAATCTTTAGGCGTATTTATGTAACACTTTATTCTATTTGTAAGTGGTAAAGGGTTAAGCAATTAATTGGACCCTATATTGTGTGTGTGTATGTGTTTGTGTGCAAGGGGGACTGCATGATAAAAGACGCGTTCTAAAACACATGAGAAAAATCTATCAAAATAGTAGCCGTAATAACATCCATACACTATGCAAAACGTGTTAAAATGGTATCTTAGATGTAAAAGACAGGCTTCATGGCTCACGGAACTCAATAATTCATACTTTTAAAACACTTATGACAATGGAATAATTCAAGAGACGCGATCAATCATAAATACCAAGGAATTCTGTCTCGTGAAATGAACAGTTGAAGTCCAGGAGCATTGAATGATTAGAAAAGACATGCATAACAACACTTGTGTTTTGAACTACGACTTGATGCATGGTAATATTGTATTGCATTTAATCATCAACCATTACAACAGTCACTCCAAGTCAACATGATATCCGAACAACCTTGGGATTAAACAAAATAGTAATGATGGTTTATGCTATATTGTATCATTTTAATACATAATCAAAGTTATATGGCAATTGGATTAACTGCACACCTTGAGAAAAATATTAATGTTGGTTTATGCTATATTGTATGATTTTCATGTCCTGTGACAATTGTACATTAGAACAGACAAACATCATGGATTCATGCAAAACTGCTGTAACCACATCTCACAATAAGATGCAGTTAAAACAGTTTTACATGAAACCCTTGCTTGGTATGGGAATTTACAGATGCTTTTAATTGCATAAAACTGCTGGTAAAAAGCCATGTGTTGAAACAACCCATACTTGCAAGGTTATCATGACAAATGTCCATTCGGACAGACATGCAAGAATATGTATGGGAATTTACAACCAGTTGCAGCCAGCTTTCAATTACATTAACACTAGCACCATCAAAACACTGCTAAATTTCAATCTGCAAAACCTCAGGGCAAAAGGCAGGAATCATGTCTCTTGGATTTCAATAATTCATGCTTTACCAGATATTGTGACATGACAATTGTCCATTCAAATAAACATGCACAATCATGTTTGGGAATTTACAACCACTGGGATTGCGCTAACATTAATTCAAACACCATAAAAGCAACTTGTAATGCATTGGGCACTTTCTATGAGTGCCTGATGCAATGGAATTCAATAATTCATAATTGTCACCTAACCTGATTGTGTGGACTTTTGATAACAAATCTGCAGATGGCTTTTGAAAACATATAAAGTGCCTCTTTTTTTTCCATGTTTTAATTTGTAGGATTTCAGATTAACCCTTTTCCACATGCAGATGGACTTTTATGCATCTGAAAATCTTGTGGCAAATGATGAGCACTTTCTCCTTTTGCCACATTGTTTTAAACTCTCTACAATGGAAATAATTCAAATTACAGAAAGTTTTCATATGTACGTTGCCTACTGTAAAGTGTTTGTATACATGTGTGAAATGTTTACGGTTCATATGAGGCAACGGTTAACCCTTTCCCTCATACAGACGCTTTCCAACGCCTCTGCAGCAGGCAGCTTTATGAAATGATGGCGACAAATGAGGTAATTACTAAAACTCTATTGGATAATTGTACTTTCATTTAACCCTTTCCCTCATATAGATGCTTTCTGACGCCTCTGCAGCAGACAGCTTTTTGCAACAATGTTTTCAACTTTAAGTCAGCGGTTATCCATTCAATTATAGCGATTTTCTATTGGTTGACAAAAACTGTTCAAAGTCGTCTGCTGCAGATTTGTTGTATGAGGGAAAGTGTTAAAAGGAGTTTCAAAAAAGAAAATTGGTTATATTTTCAAAGTGGTCTGCTGGAGGGCTGTTGCATGTGGGAAAGGGTTCATAAAAAGATGCATCATGACAATGGGCAATTCTGAGAGAGACATGCACAATCATGTATGTAAAATATGGCCCTATCCAATGTTTTATCCATTTGTAACCATAGTTACTGTACAAACAGCTGTCACTTTAACAAGATCCGGGCTTTAAAAGCAATGTCGAGACATCAGTGCAATAGTGAATGTTGGATTGGAGAAGATTCTTTTCTGTTAGAGTGTTTAAATGAAGTCATTTTTAAGCTCGCCTCAACAAGAAATGCTCAAGGTGTCTAGTTTTTGTGATATCCCTTTGTCTGGTGTCTGCCGTCCGTCCGTCAACAATTTCTCCTCTGTAAAGCTGTAGGTCAATTTGGATGCATCTTTACAGCAATCATTATCTTGATGTCCTCACCTATTTAGTTATTTATTTTTATTTAAGTAGAATTTCTGGTTTCCATGGCAACCAAAAGAAAACAACCTTTAAAATTCTTATCCCAAATTAGCAGATTTTCAAATAATTTATGTATAAATTCATAAGGTGACTTTATATCAGAAGACATGGCCACCAGGGGGCTCAGAGCTAGTTTGCTGTATATGGTTTATGTAAAAAAGTTATCTCCCCTGAAAGTATCTCTTCGATTTTCAAACAATTTGAGTATTGAACCTTGGGTGAGAGGCTTTATCTGATTCTTCCAAACCAGCGTCTGTATGTGGAAAAGGGTTACTTGTGTAGTCTCTGCTTGTGTGTTACAAACATATAAATCAAACAACCTTGCCTATATATAAAATAATTCATGGATCACTCAGGACACATTGATACATTATTCACCTGGTTCAAATAGGAAACAGATCTGTAACTGTGAATGTCTATCTGTATAATAGCAGATTTTCACAGAAAGTAATTTGGTTTTCAGTCATTGGTTGATGAATTTTTAATGCCTTCGAATACTCTACTTTGAGAAAACTGTTAAAGGAAATTTCTTCCCAATTTCCCCCCAATTAAACCCTTCAACCGTTGATCTAATATGATACTTACAAAGTTGTTTGCATTGAAAGCATGCTTGGGAGAAATTTATCCAATATGATACTTTATAATATAGGGCTGTCTGCATTGAAAGCATGCATGGGGAAAAAGTAATATATCATTTTGAGAATATATAAAAATTAAAAAGTGTTGAAAACATGTGAAAAGGAAATTTTGTTGGTTTTGAGCAATTTCTTCATTTCTCAATGTGTTTTCAAAAATGGCTTTCTGTATAATAAGTTGTCAGATGTTGTCTACACCAGGCAAAGGGTTGTCATACTAGATTCAATATAACCGATTATTTCATCTTTGAATCCCTGGGTGATCTTGATTTGATTTAAGGATTACATAATGTAAACTATTGTTTAGAAAGGGTGCTGGGTTTTAAAGTTAGGTTTTGACTGGAATTGGAAACTCATGACTGCATTTAATTCAGGCCAACTCCCCGTTTATTTCCATGTAATTGTGTAATTAACACTGGCAACTTGCAACATTTCATGCATCATGGAAATTCCTTTCACTAATCTGTTTTCCTGGAAATTGCATTGCCTCCGAGTCTTATCTTCATCTAAAATTGATATCTCAGTTCAATGTCCATCAGCTTCATTCATGGTTCTTTGATTCTACTATATTAACCCTTATACTGCCTAAACAAGGCTTCACTCCTTTTACCCTTTCCCACTTACAACAAATTTGCAGCAGACAACTTTGAAAACATCTAGGCAAAAGCACAGAAAATCCATTTAAATGAAAGAACAATAATTGAATAGAGTTGAGAACATGGTGACAAAAGGAGAAATTGCTCATATTGAGCATTATCTTCTCTTGTTGCCATGTTTTCAAAAAGCCGTCTGTTATTATGATTAAACACTGTGCTGCTTCTTTTGTCACAATGTATTGAACTCTATCCTGTAAATAAACTTATTTCTCAAAACGAGCAATTTCTCCTTTTCCCACAACTCTTTCAACGTATTCAGTAATTATACATCATCTATGGAGACTTTTCATATTTTATACTCAATGTCTTCAAAGTAGTCTGCCGCAGAGATGCTGTATGTGGGAAAGGGTTAAGGTTGGTGAAAGTATAATTTTCTGTAAAAGCATTACAGCAATTGTCATCAAAAGTCACCTTATAGAAAGGGAAGATCACTTTCAAAGTAACTATCACAATAATAAAGCAACCAATCAGTCTTCAAGGAGTAGCATTGCTGATGTTTTTACCCTTTCCCTCATGTAGACGCTTTCTGACGCCTCTGCAGAAGACAGCTTTTTGAAAACATAGTGACAAAAGAAGAAATTATACAAAACATGCAATTTCTCCTTTTGCCACAATGTTTTCTACTTTTAGTCATAGGTTATATATTCAATTATAGAGATTTTCTATTTTTTTGACAAATTATGTTTAAAGTCGGCTGCTGCAGAATTGTTGTATGAGGGGAAGGGTTGATCACTGTGGAATGACCAGGAGAAATTGTGGACATTAAATGAGCAATAAAACTGCCCCGGGGTGTTAAGCTGGTGTCTTGATTGGTGTCTACACAGACAACAACCTTGTTAATTTCCCGGAATTCTGACTAAGACTGGCAGGGGGCTGGATTAAAGATTAGTCACTAGCAAGATTGGCCATCAATCCAGGGGCTTTGAGTTTGAAACCCCAGTTCGGCCAACCTTTTTTTCCGACCATTGATCTAAGTCCATGTGACAAGCGGCATTCATCTTGCACCAATGTTGAAAAGCAACCAGTTGCTCGGAAAGACTTGTGTGGATAACTGGTGGGAGAGAGTAAGGAAACAGCATGGTTGCTGAACTGACCAACGTTAAATGACTGATATATCGTTGAAACGGCTTAAATCTTTTACAATCAATCATGCATTTATGGTATTCATTGAATCCTTTCAAATGTACAACAAACCTGTAACAGAAACTTCCATGGGGAAAAAAAAAGACTTGAAAACATTGTGGCAAAAGTCATCTGCTTCAGATACATTACAAAATGTTAATGTGTCTGCCTGTGGGAAAGGGTGAACACTATAAATATTTGTATTCAAATTCATTTACAAGTGCCTACACTGAATACATGTAGTAGCAATGATAACTGATAGCTTTGGTTAAGAAAACTTAGTACATCATAAATAGAAACCTGTGTCAAGCAACAGGCACACCCTGCCAAATAAAGCATGCATTCCTAAGAACACTTTCACTTACTGACACATGTGTGACACATGCATTCCTTTGAACATTTTCACTTACAGACAAATGTGTGTCACATGCAAATTCCTTTGGAACACTTTCATTTACTGACATCATGTTAGCATTTGACACATGGTTTCTTTCGAATACTTTCATTTACTGACATCATGTTAGCATTTGACACATGGTTTCTTTCGAACACTTTCATTTATTGACATACGTTTGCGTGAGAGACATGCATTCCTCAAAACACTTCCACTTATTGACATATGTTGGTGTATCACACATGTGTTCCTTCGAACACTTACACAAATATGTTGGTATGTTACACATGCATTGTTTCAAACTCTTTTACTTACTGACACATGTTGGTGGGTGACACATGTATGCATTCCTTTGAACACTTACACTTACATAAATATGTTGGTATGTTACACATGCATTGTTTCAAACTCGTTCACTTACTGACATGTGTTGGCGTGGGAGACTTGCATTCATTCAAACACTTTCGTCAAGCTGTTTGCACAGAAATGTTCAAGGCAGACGACTTCCAAAAAGTGTCATAAGAAGTAAACGGTCATAACAGACTAGTTAGCCCTCAGAATAGAAGTTGATTGATGGAAACACAAATAATAGAGCATAAATCATCTGAAATCAATCGACAATGACTGGACACATATTGATGCTGTAGTTGACAAAGTGCCTGAGGGTCAGACTGGACTTAATCAATATCTCTTATCCCTCTGCCTCACACACTGTGGAATAAATAAAAGCACAAGACTAAGTATTGGATAAAGTCAAGAAACATAATGTGGCAAAAGGATGAACTGCTCATTTTGAGCCCTTTGGCACAAACATTTCGTAGCCCATAGAAACGGTAAATCACCAATTTCTCATGGATATATGTAGCTGTTGTTGTGATATATAACTGAAATACTGTTGAAAACAGCATAAAACCCTTAAGATATCCATTTACCTAATTGCTTTCAAAGTCCTCTTTTCAAGATGCATCAATTTTTGTCTTGGAGGTTAATGTATGAAAGCTTAATGCATGAGAAAAGGTACAAGTTGGCTTTTGTAAACTATAAAAATCCTGGCCTACACTGTTCACATATTACTTACACAGAACTGGCGACATAGTGAAAGCGGCAACCTACTTGTGTTTACAAAGGTATATGTATTTCCTTACAAATTTTATCTCTATGAGCTGATCGTATTACCGCCTCGATGGTTTATAGTGGTTTGATGGCCCGCCACGAAAGCTGGACCAAAAGGGTTCAATACCCGGTTTGGTGACGTACCAAATACTTTAAAACATTTAGAAGTGACTAAGTACCTCTCCTTGAGGCTCAGGGTATCGGAGGATGACTAAGTACCTCTCCTTGGGTTCAGGGTATCGGAGGATAACATTACAACTGTTGCATTATGGGTGTCGGCATACGTTTATCATCAGTACTGGTAATTTACCCAGGAAACACCATGATACAACTGAAATACCATCAACTTGTGTAGATTCTGATGGAACTGAGTAGGTTGGGGACAAGATGTTCTGAACCAACTTACACTGTAACATTTCTCTAATGCGCTGGCTCAAAGTGGCATGAAAACACGGTGAGCAATATCAGAGCCTCTTTTCCAAAAGAGTTTAAAGACCGATATTGTATGTTATGTGAGAAGGAAAAAGGGTTAGGATATTGGAAAATGATAAAATTGTTCAGGTTTTAAAAAGAGGCATAATGAGTTGAATAATTAGTGTAGAAAAATACCTGTTGAAATATAATGAACCCCGTAGCAAAATCAATAAGAAATGGAAAATGTGACCATCTGTACAAAAGAATTCTTCCACATTTATTTAAAACCCTTTTCCTTATATGGATGCTTTCTAACACCTGTATCAGATGACTTTTGAAAACATTGTGGCAAAAGGAGAAATTGCTCATGATGAGAAATTCCTATGAGCAATTTCTCCTTTTGCCACAATGTTTTCAACTTTTTACACTAATTGATTTTTTGTCTACAGAGATATTTAATAGTTTTGCCTATTAGTTTTCAAAGTTGTCTGATGCAGATTTGTTGTATATGGGAAAGGATGAACTTTACTTGGATTTATGTTGACAGAGAAAGATTTTAGTTGCAAGTTGCTGTCAGTATTCCACTATTACATTTTGTTCCGGAACAAAAGATAAAAATAGACAAAATGATGCGAAAGAAAAGTTTACTAATGTACTAGGCTGCAATTTGTCATTTTCTCAGAATGTCATTCTTCTCTTCCTGTCTTGAATAAAATCCTATTTATTTTTTTATTGCAACTGTAGAATAAGGCATTAAAAGGCCGTTAGGTCTGTGAATGTCGTCTTTAAATAGCTACCTAAGTCGATGTCTTAAAGAGAATGTTGTATTCATTTCCTGCTTCAGACATCAACATTTTGCAAATTACAGCGTTAACCCTTTCCCTCATATAGACGCATTCTGGCGCATCTGCTGCACAAAACATGCAATTTCTCCTTTTGCCACTATGTTTTCCACTTTTTGTCATAGGTACCATTCAATGTCTATTGACTGTCTATCCATTTCTATGTTTTGACAAAATATGTTTAAAGTCGTCTTCTGCAGAATTGTCGTATGAGGGAAAGGGTTAAAAGTTGATAGTCATTGATTATTCTCAGACTTTTTAGTGTTGCTTTAACCCCTCCCCAGTTTGCAGACATGTTTTGACCCATCTGCAGCAGATAACTTTTGAAAACATTGTGCCGAAAGAAGATAATGAGCAATTATTGCTTTTGGAAATGGTTTAAGCTTCATGAAAAACATAATATAGATGGCAACATATGGAATAGTTTCTGCTAGATTTAAGATACCACTCTCTTGTATTTAGCTAATAGAAGATGTATGAGATAATCAGAGCTTTGGATGAAGTGTGTTTTTCACATTCCAAAATACCTCACTGTGACAATTTTTTTTGAGTACCCACACAACATAGGGTTTAGACAAAAGACAGATATTGTTGCAAAATAACTGTTTTAGGTCTCTGGCGATAACTGGATAACTGTGGAAAGTAACGTCTATGCAGAATCAGTGAAATTGTATTATCAACATTTACAAAAAAACCAAATGTTATCATTCCTACATTGCTATTTTCCAGGTGAAGTTAGAGACCAACACGACACCATCCAAAGTGATCCACTTGCGTAGTTTACCAAACGATGTCATGGACTCCGAGGTGGTCAATTTGGGGATACCCTTCGGCAAAATGTCCAATGTTCTGCTGCTTAAACAGAAAAATCAGGTAAGAACCAGTTTACTTCTTTATATAGATGCCGAGCATCATTTGCTATCATTTGTAATGAGAGTTTAAAACCACAGCTTGGCAAAAAATCTTTTCAACACTTTACAAACTTCAGTGAAAAGCATAATTTGTCGACCAACAATGGGCTATTGGTTCAAAAAAATATACATGGCCCCTTATGATTGGTCAAAAGAAGTACATAGCCATTGGGGATAAGAATGTGTTTCACACAATGTTTTCAACCTCATTCAGTAGTTAAGCTAACATTTAAACAGACTTAATGTTCCATGTTTTTACCTAGATACTTTCAAAGTCGTCTGCTGCAATGAAGAATGAACCACAGCCTCATGGTCCTCTTGTTTAACCCTTTCCCTGATATGACAATTCTGCAGCAGACAACTTTGAACGTATTTTGTCAAAAAATAGAAAATCTTTATAATTGAATGGATAACCTATGACAACAAGTGGAAAACATTGAAGCAAAAGGAGAAATTGCAAGTTTTGTGCAATTTCTTCTTTTGTCACTATGTTTTCGAAAAGCTGTCTGCTCCAGAGGTGTCAGAAAGTGTCTATATGAGAGAAAGGGTTAAATATTATCTTTATGAGGGTAAGCAGTTAAGGGAACCACAGATATTGAGTTTTGTCACAATTAAGTCACACATGTCCAGGAAAGGAGGCCATTTATCTTGCTTTCTGTCTGACCATTTTCCCCTAATCAATGTCCAATAAAAGACGGTAACAACGTTGTCTGCCCAATATTTCCGGCTTCCTCATCCTTCTGAATAAAAAGACAGAGCTCATGAATTTTTTGTGTCGGCATACTTACCAAAACATTGCTCAAAGAAGAAGAGAAAATGTTTTCTATGTGATCTTCCATTATGAAATACCTTGTTTCTCATCTTGTAGATTGATTGATTGAATGAATGAAAGGGATTAAACATCAGTACTAGTGTTGGGCCATCGGTTCCAGTTTCACAATCGATTATCGGTTACAATCGCTTTGCCTCAACCGATTAGACATCGATTATATAATCGGTTCATACAGTATTGTATTTAAAAAGCCTCAATGTTCTCAATACTTCTCATCATTTATGTTTGGTAACAATATACCAGCTAATAACCGCTTGGATTCGATCTCAAGTTGTTGTATTTACATGCTAGCCCACCAAACATGAGTTTTCATACATGAGATAAGATAACAATTCAATTAAAATTAACAGGGTTTTTATTCTATAAATGAAACTCAAACTGTCAAAAATGTTGCACGAATAATAATGCAAACAATTGAGATCCAGGTCGGGCATTATTGTGTATGGGGCCTGATCTGTAATCTAAACTGTTTGACACTCAGGACCTATTTCAACCTTATAATATCTACTCTTTTTGAGGACATTATATAGGTTGGACTAGAACAGAAATGTCCTCATATCTTATAACTAAACATTTAACTTTAACATTTTGTTGAAGAAACAAGAGCTGGATCACCGCTCACCTAATCTAAAGGAATTAAATTCTTTAAACACATTTGAAAGAGAATTACCTAATTGATTGGGGTTTAACTAGGTTTAACATCGTTTTTAACAATTTCTCAGTCATATCATGGCAATCAGTTCAGTGAGTTCACCTACTCATGTGTTTCCTGGTTTTCTATCACCAGTACTCCACACAACAATCTTCCCCAAGCAACTGGCTGCTTTTCCACATAGACTTAGCCCATTTGTGGAAGTCATATTGACTGAAGAATTACATAAGGAACATTACTAAGAAATTGTTTTGAAATCAGTCCATTGGTTAAGGAGAAGAAGTCTGTTGTAGGAAAATGTGAACTGATGGACAATAAGTGAATATTTAGCCTTTAACTCCAAAATATCAAAATTTGAGATTGTGTGATTAAATAACATATTTCTTTTATCATGGCAGACAATGTAGAATCATATCTTTAATATTCATACTTAAGTTAGACAGCTTCAAGAGGAACTGACTGATATGAATCTTCTCAGTTTGCGAAAATGTAAACATGAATATCAATGGATTACGGGTTAATATTTAAGGTAATTATCATTAGATTCAGACTAGATCAGTCTAAAAATATGTTCATATTGTTTTGCTGACAATCTGTGCTGATCAACTAAATAAACATATATTTATTATAATAAAAATACTCTATTTTTCAAATAAATATTGAAAAATAGAGTTTTTTATTATCATTCGGATTCGGAAAATAACTTTTAATATCATTTAAACAAACATATGCAAATTATAGATCTACCAATAGTTGTTCATATTCTTGTTTAAAAAGATGGACGTATCAACCATTTCTGGGCTAATTCGGCACCTTTTTTTACTAACTATTTGTCCTGCCAAACTAAACACACGTTCACAAGGAACAGATGAAGCCTGGCAAGACAAATACTTTTTAGCTAGCTTGGAAAGCCTTGGGAATAAGTAATCATTGGCTTTCCACCACTGCAGAACAGTTAAACCAGGTTCCACTTTAGAATTAAGGTAGCTGGTGACTTCAGCTTCTACTAAATTTGATGGATCTTCTTGAGTGACCCCAACACAAACCACGTCGTCTAACCAATCTTCTGTGTCTGCTGCCTTCAGTTTCTTACGGTCAGGGCTATCTCCAGGGCTCTTACTAGTTGTAGCAGAGGCCTCATGTTCGAAGTCAATTTGTAGGGTAGGTAGTTGTGGCAAGTCAGGGATGTTATTATTGAACTCTAATTTCTCTTGCTTAATAGTTACACTAGCACTTGTGTTCGTAGCCATTTTTTTCAAAAGTTCATGAGCCTCACTCTTTAAATTTGGCATGAATTCGAAGTTTTTAGTGTAAGGATTGAGTACACAACCCATTATAGAAACATCTTCAGCTTCAGTCCTCTTTTCAAGCTCCTCTCTCATTTTCCTTTTTACAGCTTTAAGGAAGGATGGATCCTCGTCACAATCTGATATGCTTCTTGATAATTTTAGAACCACTGGAAGGACCTTGTGCATTGTTGGAACAGTTTCCGAACACATTATTTCTGTGGCCAGTTTGAATGGATGCAAAACAGTAATCAAATGTTCAGCTCTAGCCTGATCTTCAAAGCTAAAAGAGTAGTTCTTTAAAGCTGTAACAGCCGCCTTAGACAAGTTTTCATCCGAGGCCAATAAAGCCATGATTGCCGGGGTCAGCTCACACAGGCGCTGCAGCATTGCCAACGTTGAGTTCCACCTGGTAGCAACATCGATTATCAATTTATGATTACATTTGGTTTCTGACAAGAGCAGCCTTTGTTTTTTAAGAAGTTCGCCACTTACACTTGGGGATGAGTGAAAGAAAGTCACTAACTTCCTACCTTTGGCAAGGATATGTGAAAGTTCAGGCAATCCAAGGGCATTCTTCACAATCAAATTGATACGGTGCCCAAAACACCCAAAACGCACCCAGTCTAGAATTTCAAATGCTTTTCTCTCATTTGCTGCATTATCAGTGGTTGCAAGTGGGATTTTAAAGTTCCATTGATGTTGTGTCTCTCGCAGAGATGCTGCAATATTTTCTGATGTGTGCCTCCCATCTATCTTTTTGGTTCCCAACACTGCAGCTTTCAGGTTCCATGAGCCGTCGATAAAATGTGCTGTAACAGTATCATAACTCTCATTGCTAAGACTTGTCCAACCATCATGTGTGATGCTGATGTTGTCACAGGAGACTAAATCAGATTTGATCTTGCCCTGTATTTCATCCCTTTTCTTCTCCAAACGCTGTGTTACCACCTTGCGACAGGGAATACTGTATCTGAAAAATAAAACGGGCACAATATATTATGAATGTTTTGTTGTTTTTTAAATTTTAAGAACGAGGTAATCAGTGTAGATGAAAATCAGCCCGAGCGGCGAGCCCTGTAAAGATATATCTGAGCTGTACATAATAAAAAAAATAGTTTAGGTGTGTTTAGTGTTTACTGACCAAGTCATTTAACACATCGCCAGCAGATGTTTTTGATAATTTCAAGGCGAAAATGGAAAATTTCTTTATAAATTAAATGAAATAATATCTGCAGACAGTTGAAAATGTTGTGTCTAAAGGAGAAATTGTTTGTATGTTGGACTGATTATTGCATTCATGCTAATTTGTCATGATTGTAGTTTTGGTCTGTATCTTAACCCACAGAGCCTTCAGATTATAAACAGTGTGGAGTGGACCTAGTCCAGCATGGCAGCAGATTTTGGTCTACTGTTTTCGTAGCCCTCAAGTCCATTTTCTCCAAAATACTAACAGGCAGAACAGCCTAACAGGAAATACTCTTTTTTTTATTATAATCATCACTGAAGAAAAAATAAAAGTTTAGTTAGTTTTATACCTTGGATCAAGCAGCTGTACAAAGGACTTGAACAGTGGGTTATCAACAAGGCTGAGTGGTAGCACTTTGCCAACAAGTAGTTTTAGTAAAGCATCGTCCACAATTGTCTGCCTGTCTTTACTTAGTCTAACAGGACTAAAACTTAGTTTCTGCTGTTTGGGTATTGGTTTCTCTGTCTTGACTTTCTCAGTCTTGGCATTACAGTCACTGGCATGCTCATGGTCAATATGAAACATGAAGTTTGTTGTGTTTCCTGAAAAACAAGAACAAATCTGAAAATGCTGTAACAGTTTAAACTGCATAATACAAATATGAACATAATTGTTTAAATGAATATGTAAGTTAACCCTTCCCACCTTCTGAAAATATGTTTTCAATTATATTTAAAGCTATTTTAAGAGATTTTCCATATCTTTCTCCAGATAAATTCAAGGATATTCTGCTGCAGATGTTAATCACAACACCCTTAGGGGAACCCTTGCCCATTTTCTTTTTTTAAAATAATTGAAAAACACAGACAGCTTCCCCTCAGTTTAGTCTATAATGAATTGAATCTATTTGTTAACCCTTACCTCATATTATTATTTTTTTTAAATAAATGAATATGCATATGGCCCATGATTGGGGTGTAGTGTTAACCCTTTCCCATCAATTTATTTTTAAAAAAAGGTTACATGATGAGGCAAGGGTTAAAAAATGGGTCCAATTCATTATGGACTGAACTTAGGGGAACCGGTCCGTGCTGTTCAGTTATTTTTTAAAAAATGGGCAAAGGGGGTAGAAGCTGTCTGTGTGCCGTGTGTGGTTCAGTTTTTTTTTTTTTAAAAATGGGCAAGGGTTCCCCCCCTAAGGGCGTGAGCCCGTTGTGATTTGACAAATTGAAATTCATGTTGCATGTATTTCAGGTTAGTATAAGAGTTGGACAAGACAGAAAGGAAAAAAGGTTGGGTGCGATACTATGACTCATAATGACAAATGTCCGCGTTCATAGTACCACCTTTTTTCCAGTTTGATAGACAAATAAAACCTCTTACCTGATAAAATTTAATGATTCGATTTAAAAGTGTACCCCACCCACCGGCACCAACTCTATGGAAAATCATGTTAAACGAATCTCTTCAGTTAAAAACAATTAACGGGAAGACCCTTTGAAATGCCTGTATACTTCTGAAAAACTATCCCACATGTAATGTGTCGTGTTTTAAAAGAGGAGCGTATATTATGATGTATTGCATAAACAAACTCGAAGGAAAAACTATGTGAATACCTTTATTGACGTACGATTTCTGACAGAGCCTGCAAAATGCACGGCTCATGTCCAGGTTGTCCCTTGTTGGAGGGCCTTCTTTGATCTTCTTAAAGCCGAATACCTTCCATACCTTAGATTTGGCTTTTCCGCCAGGATAATCATGTATTTCCATAGTCATGGTTTGTTATTGAAATAGACAGAGAGAGTAATCTCCCTTCCGGAAGCGAGAATTAAGTGAGCGGAAATGAATCGAAAAAGGCGAACCGATAATCGATTGTGGTAAAATGCAATCGATTATCGCCGACGTGATGCATACCCGATCAACTTGCGATTATAATCGATCATCGTCCCAACACTAGTGTGCAATGCTTGAAATTTCTCGAGGATGCTTTCGAATGGAAAATCATTATTTAGTATTCAATCGGCAGTGACACTCTAAAATTTCACTTGTGTGTGTGTGTGTGTTATTTAACCCTTTCCCACATACAACACATTGAAACAGACATCTTTGAAAAGATGTTGACAAAAATGTTGAAAATCTTTATTAATGAAAATTTAATTATTAAATTGAGGTGACAACTTTGTGGCAAATGGAGAAATTGCTCATGATGAGCAATTTCACCATTTGCGCAAAGTTTTCCAAAAAAGTGCTGCAGAGGCATCAGAAAGTGTCTGTATGTGGGGAAGGGTTAAGAATATAGGCCCTTTGTGTGTGCACAAGTTAGATTCTTCTTTTATAAATGATGATAAATTTATCCGTTTCATGATGCCAGAGCTGACTACATATTATAAAATTTATTAATGCTTTATACAAATGATAATTTTATCTTTTCAGTTCTTTTTAAACAGTCAAAATCTCTATCCATCCAGAAACCATCAACATGGACGGTTACAACCGACCACAATCTTCCAGTAAGTAATTACAAAGTTATCTCCCCTGACCCCATTGAGTATGACCTTCAGTTTGCTTGGCAAATGTAACAATTAAACATGATGACGTAGCTGAGGTTTTCTCCACTATCTTTATACATGAAAGGATAATTGATGAAGAGTTGAAAACATTGTGGCAAAAGGAGGGATTGCTCATCATGAGCATTTCTCCTTTGGCCACAATCTTTCCACAATCTTTCCAAATGTGTCTGTGGCAGTCACAGTTGTAACTTCATAATAATATTGGGAGCAAATACACCTGTTTTACACTGAGCCATGTGTTCTAAGAAAAAACAGTAATTTAACTCTTTCCCACATACAGCAAATCTACAGTAGACGACTTTGAAAAGTATTTGCAAAATTGTTAAAAATCTCTATAATAATTAAATGAAGTTGAAACACTGTGGCAAATGAAGAAATTGCTTGTTTTGAGCAAATTCTCCTTTTGCCAACATATTTTCAAAAGTTGTCTGCTGCAAAGGCGTCAGAAAGCAACTACATGTGGGAAAGGTTTAAGAATTCAAAACTGTTGACTGTGAACTCTTTTATCAGATGGTAAACTCTTAGATTAATTTTGGGTTCTACATAAATCTTCAATTAATTCAACTTTACAAGTATACAATTCATATGTGTTAATAAGTGTTTAATGTCTATAGTATTTATGTCTATTATTGCTATGCTTACTGCACAACACATATTAAAATATTGCTTATAATAAATAAATAAACCCTTTCCTACATGTATACAGATGCTTTCTGATACCCCTGTTTGAAAACATTTGAAAACATTTTGAAAATATTGTGGCAAAAATGATTTCCACTTAGTCGTTGGTTATCCATTCAATAAATAGAGATTTACTATTTTTTGATAAAATATGTTCAAAGTCATCTGCTGCAGATTTCTTGTATGCGGGAAAGTGTTAATTAAAAAAGCTTGAAAGGTGGTTAGAAACTTCAACTTTGAATTTGTTTTGAAGTTTATGAAGTATTAAATTTTAAAACTCTTCCACTTTTACTATTTCAGCCAGTGAGTTAACTTTTACTCTTTTTTCTAAAATTACAGTGAGTGCTTTAAACACAAATGTCTTTTATGAAGGAGCAGAATCATTGAGGACTGAATCGAGACTGCCTTCTGTTGCATTAAAATGAACTCTAAGCCTAGATTTTGCCACTGTTGGGATCTTTGCATTATTTTTAATTTTACAAGTCTTATACTTGACACTACATGACTTCTGTTTTAAAATTTTAAACCTTTCCCACAAACAACAAGTCTGCAGCAGAAGATTTTTGAATCATCCGGGTACAAGACTTAAACTTTTGAAAATCTCTAGAAATGAAAGTATGATTACTGCATAATAGTTGAAAACAATGTGGCATGTGGATAATTGCTCATGGTAAGCAAATCTTTCTTTCGCCACAATGTTTTTAAAAAGTCTTCTCCTGCAGAGGCATCAAAATGCGTTAATGTGGGACAAAGGTTTAAGCCTTTGGTGATCTGTTTCATAAAGATTCTGGAATCCGCTTTGGTCGAGTGGTTAGCGTCGGGGATTTCGAAACAGGGTGTCCCTGGTTCGATCCCCAGTCGCGACAATTCGGTCATGGTGGAGTGCCCTTGGGCAAGGCACATTTTCTAGCCTAGTACTGGTTTGTTTACCCAGGGATCATGAATAATTGAATTTAATTGCGCGCTAAATGACCTTGGCTGTCGATGCGCCATAAAACAATATACATTCATTCATTCATTCATTCATAAAGATTCTGGTCCTTAATAAAGAGATATTTACTACTAATATTTACTACTAATATTTACTACTAATATTTACTACTAATATTCTTTGTTTCAATTTTTGCCTTTTCCCCGTATATATTTATTACCAAGCAAATTTATACAAATTTATGTCTTTTCCTTGGAAGATAACATTAACCACTTTGAGGATAAGATTGTTATTTCCCCATATTATAGACTAGTTCATGTACAGTCACTACATGTACTGAACATTTTGTCTAATAAGAAACTTGAGAAATTTATTTTAAGCAAACACGATTGTTAGTCCATTCTTCATAATTATTTATGGAACTTAGAATAAACAGTGCATGCACTGCGAAAAAACAACCAGAATTGCAACAGTGCAAAGATCCAGTTCTGTCTATTTGGATCCTTTAGCATTGTTGCACTTTGTTGGTTATAATTCTCCACAGTCGTAAATTATTACATTAAGGTTGGTTTATGCAGAGCACAGCGAAACTAATGCCTTTAGAGTAATGCTATGTGAATACATATATACATGTACATATATTAACGAGCAAGCACATTATTGTCATTTTTGTGAAATTTTAACCCTTTCCAACATACAGACGCTTTTCTGGGGCTGACAATGACAATGACATTGTGACCAAGGAGAAATTGTTAGTAATTATTATTATGTAACCTTCATTTATAGAGATTTTCCATATTTTTGCCTACTTGTTTTCAAAGTTGTCAAAGCTGCAGATTTGCAGGAAATGTGGTTAAACTATCCTTATGAATTGCTGGGAAAAGGCTGAGAACACTAATTAATAAATTGTGATCACAATTCTCCTTTCTCAAATGACTTTCTTTCATGGGGCACTCCTTTAACCCTTTCCCTCATATAGAAGCTTTCTGACGCCTCTGCAGCAGATGGCTTTTTGAAAACATAGTGACAAAAGAAGAAATTG
>JAUELF010262095.1:0-11285 GCA_031471495.1 Clinocardium nuttallii | reverse complement strand
TTGTGCTATGAAACATTTTACAGATCATAAAATAATATTATAATAAATAATATAATAAAAATAATAAAAAATAATAATATATAAATAATAAAATGTTTCATAGCACAAATCTAACGTACAACAGAGAGGTCAGAAGGTCAGAGTGTTTTGCTATATCGTGGATAATTTACATTGGTATTGTCAAATCTTGTTCTGTGTGCCTTTAAGCCAAGACAAAACCAATCGTCTTGTTAACGCTGTAGAGTTGTTATCTCAAGTTGGTGTCAATGAAGACTATTCCGTTATGACATTTCGCAGACCATTATATTGTCCCTAGGAGAGCTAACAGATTACTTATAAATGCAAATAAATGGAACTGTGTCCAGAACATAGGTCTGTCACGTCATGCTATTGTGTGAGAATTTCCCATGAAAAGCAAAACGTTTAATCGTCAAAGTCGAAGTCATTTACTGTGAAATATAACATTTAATAAATATCAATTTAAAAACAGAACATAAGCGCTTTGTAATATACACAATATGTAAGCCTTATCCTTACGTGACTTTGAACACTTTTCGTTTACTCCTGCATGCACTACTTTATACTTCAATTGGGTACAATGTTGGGCAAAATCCGCCTGCACGGTTTACAAATAATGACAACTAATTAATACACATTTAGGACATTGTCTAATACAATGGCGATGTGGTAGGACTTCAGTGGGGTCTCGGTTATGCTGATTTTCAAAGTAGATGCCCGATTACTAAATAGACCAGCGCCTGGTTGTTGTTCCATAAGAAGTAGATTAGATTTAAATATATATCAACCAAGTCAAAATCGACCTTCGAGGGCTTTTAAGCTGAACTGAATCTTTACCGGACACAGCACCTCGAATGTTGCTCTTCGTGTGGCTTGTCCCATTTTATTACAGCATTTTTTTCCCAATAAATGTTCACTCGATGATTATTTTGATTCGTTATCATGTTTTATGAGGTCTTTGTAGACGCAGTCCTGTTCCCTGTGAGTGTGAGACATCAAATTGATATTTTGTGTAGTAAGGGCTGATAACGGATTATAGTTAATATTCATTTATTCCAAATCAATTATTAGGTTTTTGCTTCTGATATAATTCCACCCTCAAGTTTTGTTTCCATAATAATTTTCCACTACTTGCACTAAGAATGGTGAGAATATACCAACGGTCATCTTCGCTAGCCAAGGCTCAATGCTACTTCGTACATTAGCTTTCCCATAAGTATTCTTGAACGGTTCAAATATGTATTGCTTTGTTATGATCTAACAGTGAATGCAATACATATTAATCCAGATGCGATACAATCTGATGACGAAGACTACATTGATGTTTTTTATACTTTTAAAGTGTGTCTTATTGAATTATGTATAATTAATTATGTTGGTATTCACGAATTGATATTGCACTAATAATAAGGTTGATTACGGTTAAGTTTAAACTTTTTTTTATTTTACATCGATTGCGAAACAAGCCTTTATCTTAGATTATTCACTCTCGATGTCTGCTTCTTGGATACTTAACCAGTTAACAACTGTAAGTGTGGAAAAATCCCAAGGTCAGAGGACCCGCTAATCACGGGACTCGAACCAGGTTGATTACGGTGCCGGAACACTGATGGCCGGAACTTCTTCGTTCAGTTAAGTTAGATACAAAGCGTACTGCCTTGTTTTGGAACCTCTTCACCATTCAGGAATTTCTTCACCGTTCGGTTACGTTAAATACAAAGCGTTCTGCTTTGTTTTGAAACCAGCCTACAATGTAGTTATCGTTTCATATCTGCATGAACAGGTATATCACTCGCAGTGATTTAATGATCGTAGTACACTTGAAGTACTTCACGCCTATTTATTTTTATTTCCGAGTGGATGTTTATATATGTAAACGTCCTGTCTAATATTTTATAGGAAAACAAACAATTAAAGGACCTACAAAAGCATTAATGCTTATAAGTCATAACAAAACTTATCTGGTTTCGAATTCTACATGAACTACATGCAGCAATATGCATGTACATGTATGCTGTGTTATTGAATGACTTCGCTCTATGTCGATGCGTGTCGAATTTGTATATACGCTTTGCAGTAATGCCATGTGAGTGTCGAATAATGCATTAACAACACAACGTGCATTTTAAAGGTGTGTGTGCCTGCTGTTAATTTAACCATTCTGCGAGGTTAATTGTTTCAACGTTAAATAGAAGATTGTGTTGAAAGTCTCATGCAAGAACAGTGCCGTCCAATCGGGAGCATCTGCATCGTTAAACAACGTAATGTGGAACCAGAAAATCCACGCGAGTATACCATTACACGCGAGTATACCATTACACGCCATTACACGCGAGTATACCATTACACGCGAGTATACCATTACACGCGTCTTAATTGAGTACAAATGCTGAGAAATCCTGAAATCATTCTGCCTAGATCGAACAAAAATTGCGTCATAGTACATTTTTATTGACCGCGTTCCTAGCAACCAATCGGAAAGTACATTCTATTAAGCGATGAAACGTAGAGAATGAAAAAAATGACGATTATAATAAATTGACACCTAAATAGTAATGCATCCTTTTTTTAAATGAAAAGTATATATTTATGCATTTTAACGGCTTATTTGATGAACTCGGTTTTCTTCGGGACGACTAGTATATCATCCGTCGCTGGTATAACGTGGGTGTATTCAGACAAACAATATGTAGCATATCATACGTGGATGGCAATATGTGACATGTTTATGTCTTTCAATTTCAAATTCTGCTTGCCAAATATACAGACATTGTTTATGGCATTATGAGATAAGACAATAGGATTTCCCGTGAGTGTACAAATGTCAGTGAATGTCTCATATTCAGGAACTTGATTATTTAATAAAAGTGACTGCAGAATGATAATAACAATTCAAAGAAAGAAAATAAAAAAGAAGAAGATGAAGAGGAAGAAGAAGAAGATGACGACGTACACGTAGAATAATAATAAGAAGGAGAATAACAAGAACAAGAAAAATAATATGAAGAAGAAAAGATAAAAAAGAAAGAATAAGAATAAGAAGAACGAGAAGAACAAGATTAGGAAGAAAAAGAAGTAATAGGAACGGAGTAAGAAGAAGAAGAATAATAAGAAGAAGAAGGAAAAGAGGAAGAAAGAAATTAGAAGTATATAACATAAAAAGAAGATGTAAACAGACGAAGATTCTCATACGACTTTCTATTCGGAGATGTTATTGATATTCTTTGCGTGTTAAAACCGTCGAATTGTACATGACAGATAACGACCGTTAGAAATGACGTTGATTGAAAATGTTGTATTTGATATCATTTGCAATATTGGCAGTTTGATTATTTATTTTTTGAAAATTCGGATGAGATTCTATACAAAAACAAAGAATGCTTACTCTTTAAATAGCAAACCATACAGCTACAAATAGTTTCAGTCGATATACTTTTCATGAACTATTTAAATGTTTATGTCAAGTTGCTAACCACTTACATTTTAATGCAACAAATGACCAAGATTTTTCCAATAATCTAAATGATTACACATATGGTCCCTCGTGTATTAATGTAGTATAGGTACATTAAGGAAAAGATAATAGTCAATTAGTGGTAGTAAGATCGTACCCGCTTCCGACCGTGATGCCAAACTTAACTATATTGGAAGATATGCAAATTATTTTTTTGGACACGCGCTCGGTGCACTGGCAAACGTGGTTTAATTGAAATACCGTTGTAAATAGTGTTAAACTATAATTAATCAATCAATATGAGTGAAGTAATACTAGCCGATTCTGTTTTATTGACAACGTTGTCTTATGTCCATCCGTGTGTTCTTCCTTGCACAAATTGACACATTTTCATGGACAACTAATTTGCCTATAATAACGAATTGTGATTAAAGGATTTTCCTGACCCTTCCATTTAGTGATATATTGAGTGACGATCGATGTCTATTTCGAAAAAGAATTCTACATGTATATATAACTTACATACATGCAATACCATTACCAATATAGATTGATGCAATCATACCCGTTACACTTCATAATCCGTTTACAGAAAATACAGCGGATTCTTTCCCTGCAATCGGCAATGGGGTTGAGTAGCATATATAGGCCCAAGACATTCCGACGATATTTAATTCAGTTGAAATAATTCCCATGAGATCTACAAAAACTATGCGCGAAACGTGTTTCAATATTTCCTTTTTACAATTTAATCAGGTAAAGTCTTCCCTTTAGGGTAATAGAAATTGATTCAAATTCTAGATTTAAATTCATTCCTCGGAAAGCAGTATCAATGTTGTTGTGCATTCGTAATGATCTAAAATAGCGCCTCAATTAGGACTTGAAACTAAAATGTCGGTTTAAGCTTTTGTCATGAGCTGGGGGATTATTTAAGATAATACAAACAACTCATTCGGGACATTGCGACTATGGGAAGATCTAGATTAGCTTGCGTCCTGCAGTAGGCCGAGAAAGATATTCCCTGTGATTTATATGAACCAGTGAATCCATTCAGTATGATCGATATCTACACTGTTCATGGGTCATTTTAACTAGCTTGTTAAAATAGTATTTTCATGTGTTGTAGATGCTGACAAAATTGAGCAGGTTCATTGAGCTATACCTGCATTGTTAAAAGAATCCAACTTGTATTTCTTCTCATGCACAGGCTCATATATAATCAGACCATTATGGTGGCGTAGTGGTAGATCAGACTGCCTCGTGTGATGGAGGTCGAATGTCGATCCCAGGTCGGCTCATACCAAAGACTTTCAAATGGTAGTAATGACTGCCAATCTTTGCGCTCATGGTTGTTGACTAAGCATTACGACAGACTGACAGTATAATTTGTAACTTAACCCGGAAACGCATTGAAATAACTCAACAATTGTTGAAAACACCGCAACAAATGAACCTTCAATGTTTAAAAATGCCAACTTGTGTAACGTGCCGGGCTTAAGACGTAGAAGATCCCTTAAGCGAAAAGTATACTCTACCCTGAAGGGGTCCACTTGTCTTATACTTCCCACTCCGAAAAGACTCGTCCCGAGTCTTGGCCTGGGTTCTTCCCACTCCGAGAAGACTCGTCCCGATTCTTGGCCTGGGAAACCGTGGGTAAGGCAACTCCGGTATGGCAGTTGTCTTCATCCCACCGCTGTCACAAACGTGCCGGGCCAAAGACGCAGAAGATCCCTTCAGCGAAAAGTATACTCTACCCTGAAGGGGTCCACTTGTCTTTTATATGTAATCCAACACTCCATCATTTCGAAACGGTGATGTAAATTTGCATATCCGAACGTTTTCGTTACACTTGTACATGTTCATGCCCTGGCACACAACTTGTCGTGCAGGTAACCTGGAATCAGCATTGCTTGGCTTTCAGCTATCAACAAAGTACAGACATGTTATAACATGAAAATTGAGACACTCGATTTTGAACATTAAAGAGACTACTTCAAACTCATTCGGCGTTGAGAGAGTTCGATTGGACAAAGACACACGCGACGAAGAAGACTAGCATTCCAAGTACAGTAGTTTTCTAGTAAAAACAACACTTATACACGTGCGAGAGACAAGAGAACATATATCGCGATGAAATAAAGCGTTGACATTGAACCAGAAAAGTATAATACCTTCATGTTATACGGCAATTAAAGACGCATTTTCCTGGACAACTACCTTGACGAATTCGGATTAAAGCAAATATTTCATTAACGTGCATCGTTAATCATAATGGTGCTGCTAGCATATCTTTACTCATTCACTGTTTGCAAAGCATTAAAGACAATATTATACGGCAATAGATGACACATTTACATGCATAACTACTTTGCAAGACATGTCCTAAATCACGAATTCTGATTAAAGTAAACATTTTATTTAAGTTAACCGTTGATCATAATGGTGCTTCTAGCATATATGTAACCATGCACTGTTTGCAAAGCATTAACAACACTATTATACGACAGTAAATGACAAACTTTCCGTTACAACTTCTTTGATGGACCTGTCCTAAATTACGAATTGTTATTAAAATAAACATTTCATTGAAGTTTACCATAGAACCTAATGGTACTTCTAGCACATATTTACTCCTTCACAGTTAACAAAGAATTGAATACAATGGTAAATGGCTATAAGTGGCACCTTGTCCTGTACAACTCCTACGGGGGAAAATTCCTTAATTACACATTGTGATTAAAAGAAATATGTCATTGAAGTTAATCGTTGAGTCGTTGAACTATTGATGTTACTAATATAGCTTTACTCATTCACTGTTTGCAAGCGTTGAAAGACATAATTAGACCACACCAATATGCATGCCGAGATTGGTTTACATCTTGGTTTCAAATAATATTGTATGTATTTGCGTGTGAGTTTATTTGTATGACATGACAACCAACTTATGTTTTACAGCATAATAAGGCCAAAGAAACGTTGAGTCTGAAAACGTCTATACATTGAACATTCAGTCAGCATTTCTAGTCTGCAACGTTTATAGAGCAATGATACATATTAGTGTGGAAATTTATTCCCTGTATGAGGTCACAGTTTGGTGACGAAACGCAGAAGAGAATGAGCGGCATTTTATATCTCATGGATTCCATTTTACCAATCAAAACAATACTATTTTATACAGATATTGTATATAGAATATTCTCAAACTGGATCATTAAAATATTGTACAGTTTTCATGAGTTATGTGTGCACGAGTCGCGTGTGCCTTTTTAAATCATCGTGACAGTATGCTAAAAAGGTTCCTCGTGTATGGCCAGTAGGGGAACAGCTTGAGATTAATGTCAGAAATTACATCTCGGACTGGTGTACCTGTTGGCGATGGAATCATCAAGAAAGAAGTTTATCAAAAGAGAGTTATACCAAAATTGAATATATGAATACAAAACATACTTCTATCTTCCATAATGTACATTAATTCTTTCTCCCTTTTTCTGTGTGATGTTGTTTTCATGTTAACACGTTTGGTTGTCTTCTGACCACGAACTACAATTTCTTTCAGAGCTTTTCATGTACGTACATACTCAGCATCGCAAGCTACTATTGTAAGTGTATTGTTTTGGCGAACATTACACTTTTGGATCTGACAATATCGAGCAATTGAAGAAATAGATTGACACTTCCCACAATTTACTGACTTAGTTCGCGACATGATTTGTATTGGAAATCAGTTATGCCAATGCATAAAGCATTTCGATATTAAATGAATATGAGATTTATCAGATAATATGGTTACCATTTCACATGACGCAATGCATTTCTCTACCAGAATGTCAAAACACGTGATGTTTTATCTGGAATATATCTCGTTTGAATTTAAATATTTCTATTTGGCATTCAATTGAATGGAATTCAGTGACAAACATGCGGTTTACTGCCATGCGTTTTCAATCATTCTTAATATTCATTTGCATTTTATCTTTCTTCTTCTATATTTGTCCAGTTTCTGTAACGGTCTACTTCCAATGTAAATAGCCTAATATGACTTTACATACTTAACGTCTACTTCAATATGACCCATATATACATCTCTAATATTGTTCGAGGTCAAAAACGTACTCACATCCATGATTCAAAAGTATGGACTTGTTCAAAAATACATAACAAA
The DNA here is from genome assembly GCA_031471495.1 of Clinocardium nuttallii. NCBI lineage: Eukaryota > Metazoa > Mollusca > Bivalvia > Cardiida > Cardiidae > Clinocardium > Clinocardium nuttallii. The sequence continues at coordinate 3,651 of JAUELF010262095.1, read as the reverse complement.
TATAAAACTTAGTTTCTAACAAAAGTCCTTTATCCCATGGACTATTGACGGTTCTTTTATAGTTTTTGAATTTTATTTTTTCTTCTTTGGCGGCTAGGGGAGAACGACAGCCCGAAGGGTGTTTTGAAGATTACGCTCGAAAAACGTAGGCATGTGGTCAAATTAAGTGATTGCCGTTCACTTAAATCTTCTTTGCTTTATTTAACACTAAATGGCGAAAAGAAAATATATTATATGGGCTGAACTGAATCTTTACCGGTCACAGCACCTCGAATGTTGCTTTTCGTGTGGCGTGGCACATTTTAATACAGCAGCTTTTTCCAATAAATGTTCACTCGATGATTATTATGACTCGTTATTATGTTGTATGAGGTCTGTGAAGACGCACTACTGTTATCCGTGCTTCCGAAACATCAACTTGATATGTTGTGTATGGGCTGATAACGGATTATAGTTAATATTCATTTATTCCAAATCGATTATTAGGTTTTTGCTTCTGATATAATTCCACCCTCAAGTTTTGTTTCCATACTAATTTTCCATTACTTCAGAATGCTGAGAATATACCAAAGATCATTTTCACTAGCCGAGTCTACTTCGTACATTAGCTTTCCCATAAGTATTCATGCACGGTTTAAATATGCATTGCTTTGTGATGATCTAACAGTGAATGCAATACATGTTTAGTCCAGATGCGATACAATCTGATGACGAAGGCTACATTGATTTTTGTATACTTTTAAATTGTGTCTTATTGACCAATAGATGTAGAATAAATATGTTGATATTGCACGAAATGATATTGAACTAATAATTAGGTTGATTACGGTTTAGTTTAAGCTTATTTATTTTACATCGATTGCGAAACATGCCATTGGCTTAGACTAATCACTCTCGATGTCTGCTTCCTGGATACTTAACCAATACTCGCGTCGTTTTTGTGGGGGGGAATCCTAAAGTCAGAGGACCCACTAATCACGAGACTCGGACCATGTTGATTACAATGACGCTGGAACGGTGATGTCTGGAACTTCTTTACCGTTCAGTTATGTTAGATACAAAGCGCCCTGCCTTGCTTAGGAACCTTTTCACCGTTCAGTTACATTAGATACAAAGCGTCCTGCCTTGTTTTGGAACTTCTTTACCGTTCAGTTACGTTAGATACAAAGCGTCCTGCCTTGTTTTGGAACTTCTTTACAGTTCAGTTACGTTAGATACAAAGTGTCCTGTCTGTTTTGGAACTTCTTCACCGTTCAGTTACGTTAGGCACAAAGCGTCCTGCCTTCTTTTGGAATTTCTTCACCGTTCAGTTACGTTAGATACAAAGCGTCCTGCCTTCTTTTGATACAAGCCTACAATTGTCATTATCGTTTTTATATATGCATGCACAGGTATATCACTCGCGTTGATTTGAAGATCGGAGTACACTTGAAGTATTTATTTTGATTTCCGAGTGGATATTTTTATATGTAAACGTACGCGTCCTGTCTTTTTTATGGGTAAACAAACTATTAAAGGACCTACAAAAGCATTACTTCTTATAAGTCATTACAAAACTTATCTGGTTTCGAATTCTACATGAACTACATGCAGCAATATGCATATACATGCATGCTGTGTTATTGAATGACTTCGCTCTATGTCGATTCGCGTCGAATATTTCTATACGATATGAAGTAATGACTTGTGAATGTCGAATAATGCATTAACAGCACAACGTGCACCTTTAAGGTGTGCCTACTGTTAGTTTAACCATTCTACGAGGTGATCTTTCCAACGTTGAATAGAAGATTGTGTTGAAAGTCTCATGCATGAACAGTGTCGTCCAATCGGGGTCATCTGCATCGTTAAACAATGTATTGTGGAACCAGAACATCCACGCGAATATACCATTACACATGCGACTTAATGAAATGCAGAGAAATCGTGTTTTGTTAGAATCATTCTGCCTAGATTGTTCGAGTCGAAACCATATAGTACATTTTTATTTACCACGTACCTAGGAACCATCGGAAATGGCAATACTATGAAACCTGAAGAATGAAAAAATTGCCGATAAAAAATTGACAATTAAAGAATAATGCATCCTTTTTATAAATGAAAAGTGTATTTAATTAAGCAAGTATAATATTTATGCATTGCAACGGCTTATTCAATATACACGATTTTCTCTGGAAACGACTAGTATATAATCCGTCCTTGATGTAACGTGGGTGTATTCAGAAACAATATGTAGCATATCATACGTGATTGTCAATGTGTGACATGTTTATGTCTTTCAATTTCAAATTATGCTCGCCAAATATACAGACAACGGTTATGGCATTATGAGATAAGACAATAGGATTTCCCGTGAGTGTACACATGTCTACATGCATGTCTCATATTTAGGAACTTGATTATTTAATCAAAATGACTGCAGAGTAACAATAACAATTCAAAGAAAAAAGAAGAAAGACGATGAAGAGAAAGAAGATGACGACGATATACAAGTAGAATAATTATAAGAAGGTGAAGCAATATGAAGAAGAAGAGAATAAAAAGAAAAAAATATAATAAGAAGAAGTACACGAAGATGAAGTTTAAGAAGTAAAGGGAAAAGAGTAAACAGAAGAAGAAGAAGAAGAAGAAGAAGAAGAAGAAGAAGAAGAAGAAGAAGAAGAAGAAAAAGAAGAAGAAGGACGAAAAGAGGACGAAATAAATTAGAAGAACAAAACATGAAAAGAATTAGAATAAAGAGGAAGATTATCATACGACTTTCCATTCTGAGACTCTTATTGATATTCTTTGCGTGTTTAAACCGTCGGATTGATATATAACAGATTACGATCGTTAGAAATGCCGTTGATTGTACATTCTGTATTTGATATCAATATTGACAGTTTCATTATTCATTTCTTGAAAATTCGGATGAGATTCTATACAAAAACAAATAATGCTTACTCTTTAAATAGCAAACTATATAGATACAAACAGTTTCAGTCCATATACTTTTCATCAACTATTTAAATTGTTATGTAAACTGGCTAACCACTTACATTTTAATGCAACAAATTACCAAATATTTACGAAAACTAAATGATTACACACATGGTCTCTCGTGTATTAATGTATTATAGGTACATTAAGGTAAAGCTAATAGTCAATTAGTGGTAGTAAGATCGTACCCGCTTCCGACCGTGAATTATTTCCATTGAATGACAAGAGTTATTGTGATTATCCCCGCTGCCTAACTTAACTATATTAGAAGATGGCCTTTTACATGCAAATTAGTGTTGTTAGGAGGACAGGTACAAACAAAAAACACGCTCGGTGAACTGGCCAACGTGGTTTAATTGAAATACCGTAGACACACGTGTTCAACTCCAATTAATCAATCAATATGAGTGAAGCAATACTAGCTGATTCTGTTTTATTGGCAGCGTTGTCTTATGTCCATCCGTGTGTTCTTCCGTTAAGTGATTTATTAGGAGACGATCAATGACATGTTCTATTTTACGGCAATAAATGACATATTTTCATGGACAACTACTTTGCCTGACATGCCCTAAATTACGAATTTGGATTATAGAATTTTCCTGCACAACCCTTGCATTTACTGATATATTGGGAGACGATCGATGTCTTATTTCGAATAGTTTTTCTACATGT
>JAUELF010262084.1:0-11285 GCA_031471495.1 Clinocardium nuttallii | reverse complement strand
AGTTATGGCCCCTTGAATTTCTCATACATTACTGTGTCAGGCACCAGCTGGGGGTATTCATCACCTTCAGTGATATTATTTCTAATTTTCATTTAAAAACTAGGTCACTAGGTCAAATTAAGGAATATCTTGGAAGCATTCGGGTGAGTGATCGAGGGCCATCATGGCCCTCTTGTTTTTTCCATCTTTTATCCTTCGTGATTTATTTGTTTATACAATAAAAGGGTCAAACTTGATAAATGAGGTATTTGTTATTGACAGGCAATATGTGTTGCTTTGCTCATTTTTGGTTTGGTTTGTTTAAAGTTCATGTTTCATTGTTTCAACAATGTTTGTCCATATTATCTTTGCCAAATATTTTCAACTAACATAATTATGCCCCTATACCATCAGAGCTTTCAGCGCTTTGATTAGCTCTACTAGCAAAATGCCAGAAGAGCTTATGCCATGGCATTGTGTCCTTAAACAATTGGTTGTGAACGCGATGAAGTCTGCAGTTTTAATTGTATCTTAATCAAACTTATACCATAGTTAGATATCCATAGGAGCTCGGTTCCTTTCTCAAACCATCCAGATCCGCCCATGCAAGACTGGATTATGGCCCTTGAAATTGTCAAAATTGCTAAAATAGAGCTTATGAACACAATAGAGGCTGCATTTACTATCTGATCTTCACCGAACTTAGACAGTTGTTAAATATTGATAAGAGCTCGGTTCCTTTCGAAAACCACTCTAATCCGCCCATGCATGACTGGATTATGGCCCTTGAAATTGTCAAAATTGCTATTATACAGCTTGCGAACAGAATAGAGCCTCCATTCACTATCCGATCTTCACCAAACTTAGATGGTAGTTGAATATTGATGACAGCTGGGTTCCTTTTTAAAACCAGCCAGATCCCCCTAATATGGATTATGGCCCTTGAAATTGTCAAAATTGCTATTTTACAGCTTGTGAACAGAATAGAGCCTCCATTCACTATCCGATCTTCACTAAACTTAGATGGTAGTTAAATATTGATGACAGCTTGGTTCCTTTTCAAAACCAGCCAGATCCCTCCCCTAATATGGATTATGGCCCTTGAAATTATCAAAATGCTATAATACAGCCTGTGAACACAATAAACCTTCCATTTCTTATCTGACCTTCACCAAACTTAGATAGATGTTATGAGACCTTTTGAAACTGACCAAAGAACCATGCCAGTAGAGCACAGGCCCTCATTGGCCTCTTGTTTGAAAGTGCTTGTCTTATTTTAAGCAAATTAAATAGGAATCTTACTTCAGTGATCCTCTACTTAATTTTTTCAAGGTGTATTGATTGGTTTATAAATCAAATCAACCAGGAGTCATCACAAAAGGGATCAATAGAACATTTAGCTACAAATGACAACTACTTAACCAATTTCAACTTAACTTCACAGGAATGTTTCAAAATTGTTCAAAGACTTACATTCTTTGTAGAACTTTTGTTGCTGCAGCATCAGAAATGGTGGAAAAATACCCCAACTTTAAATTCCTTTTCCTCCATAATCTGGTTGTCCGATTCCAAGATAATTTGGTAGAAATGTTCTTTGAGTGACCCTCTTTAAAAGTTGTTCAAGCCATATTGATTTCGTTAAAAACAGATTAGTAAGTTGGCATCAGGAAAGGCGCAAAATGACAATTTTTTTGCCTGATATGGCTATAATCAAATCTTCTCCTCCAAAAGTGTTGGACTGATTTTCAAATTATTTTGTAGAAATGTTCCTTGAGGGACTCACTATCAGATTCCTTCAAGCCATGTTGATTGGTCTAAAATCATGGCCGCCAGGGGGCAGGCTAATGTGCTGTATATTGCTATAGTGAAAACTTAAAAAATCTTCTCCTGAAAGTGTCAGCCTCATTTTCAAATTATTTTGTAGAAAGTTCCTTAGGTGACCCACTATCAGATTTGTTAAAGTCATGTTGATTGGTCGAAAACATGGCTTCCACAGGGCCGGGCTATTTTACCTTATATGGCTGTTGTGAAAACTTAAAAAAAAAATCTTCTCCAGAAGTGTTTGGCCATAATGGCCCTCTTGTTTGCAAGTTATGGCCATTTTTAGCTCACCTGTCACATAGTGACAAGGTGAGCTTTTGTGATTGCCCTTTGTCCGTCATCTTTCTAATTTTCTTTTGTACATGATGAAGTCTTCATTTATTATCCAATGTTTACCAAACTTTTTCAGTAGCTAGATATCCATGAGAGTTCAGTTCCTTCGAAAACCAGCCAGATCCGTTCATGCATGACTGGATTATGCCCTTTAAAATTGGCAAAATTGCTACAATTGACCTTGTGAACAAGTTAAAGTCATCATTTATCATCCAATATTTACCAAACTTAAACATAGCTAGATATACATGAGAGCTCAGTTTTTTTAGCTCACCTGAGCTTTGCTCAAGGTGAGTTATTGTTATCGCCTTTTGTCCGGCGTCCGTTGTGCGTCGTCCGTCAACATCTCCTCATTAACCAGTTGGTCAATTGGGCTGAAACTTCACAGGAAGCATCTCTCAATGGCCTCTCCAGAATTCCTTCAAACTTTTGGGATCCATACAGAATTCTGGTTTCCATGGCAACGAAATGAAAACAACTTCAAAATTCTTCTTCTCCCAAACTGGTCGGCAGATTTTCAAATTATCTTGTAGAAATGTTCCTTGGGTGACCCTCTATCACCCTCTATCAGATTCCTTCAAGCCATGTTGATTAGTCAAAAAACATGGCTATATATGAAAACTTTAAAAAATCTTCTCCTCCGAAAGTGTCAGGCCGATTTTCAAATTATTTTGTAGAAATGTTCCTTGGGTGACCTGATATCAGATTCCTTCAAGCCATGTTATTTGGTCAAAAAATATGGCCACCAGGGGGTGGGGCTATTTTGCCTTAAATGGCTGTTGTGAAAACTTAAAAAATCTTCTCCTCCGAAAGTGTCTGGCCTATTTTCAAAAGATTTACCAGAAATGTTCCTATGGTGACCCTCTATCAGATTTCTTCAAGCCAAGCCAAGGTAGGAAACTACCAGGGGGCGGGGCTTTTATTGCTAAAGTGAAGGGGGAAAATCAGGTGAGCGATCCAGGGCCATCATGGCCCTCTTGTTTCAAATTTGAAAACGTATCAAGGAGTCTTACGAAGATTTATATTTTACTTAAATACTTTTTAACTATGTAAATCCTCTAACGATTGATATTTATATAAAACGTTTAATAATTAAATGTTAAGGGTTAAAACCAATTACACAAATTTCAAAATATAATAACATCCTATTTTAACCTTTGTTTAATATATATGTATGTATATTTGTGGTAATATTGCTTGATATATAGAACGTTTAATAATTAAATGTTAAGGGTTAATACCAATTAAACAAATTTCAAAAAATAATAACATCCTATTTTTACCTTTGTTTAATATATAAATCTATGTATATTTGTTGAATCAATTTACATATACTTATGAAATTACATATAGTTGTCTTGACTTGATCTTTGTATTATGAGTATTTATATATGTGTGACTAGAACCGTTTTTAAAGGTGCTTAACTACAGCAAATAGATAGTAGAGTCCCATATTAAAAACTGTTCAAGAGATGTCTTGAAATAACAGCATCATAATTCTGTGAGTAATAATTTCACTTTCCGGTACCATAAACATCTAAATATGGATCGTTTATGCCTCATTTCTACTGGGTAGATCTCCACCTGGAGTTCCGCACCTTTAAGTTTACGTTACCGAATAAACAGATGTAAAATACTGAATCTTGATTATTTACTTTCAGGTGCCCAGATAGTCTTGTTAATTAAAAGTATATATAGACAAGGATAACAAGTGTGTTACACAGGATACTGGTGCATCTAGAATTGGGAAATGACATACGTATGTGATAAGCTGTTTGACATAACACGTGGTAAAGCAGTAAATACAACGAACTATAATCTGCTGTCAACTTTATTGGATCTGGATGTAGATACGCAGCACATGTTATTCTTTGTTTGATTCTTATTTCGGGAAGTCAGTAGCACTCATTTGTCTATAAAAATATAAACGGATTTTCTATTAATGTGTGTTTTGTAATCATGATATTATTACGGATGAATATGTATATAAATCATAACCATGTTTCCACTGAAACTCTGTTGTTTAAGATATACCATTGGTCAACACACTAAAAGGGGCATACCCGCTTCCAACCATGTCAAGTCCATCGATGCGCTCTGATTGCAGGACAACTCTGAAGATCATCTGCGTTAAACAATGGTTTGGGATTATGATATGATTTATCAAAACTATTTTTCAAGCTCCTCCTTCTCTTTAAAATGAAAACTTGTTTTCATGGTGCGATCTTATTTGTTTATGCCGCGTTTTCATCCAGCATTGAGTAAAAGCGGAAAAGAACCCAGTTGGCTTTTGATGTTGACGCTCTCTGAATGCATCAAGACTCGAAAGGGAGCGTAATGCAATGACGATTAATTGTGATATAGCCGTTTCAAAGTTGTTTCTCTATATACCAAGAGTTGCTTTTGTAAATATTTTAATTGTACACATGTATATGCAAGCATATTTCAACTACAACTATGGAATGTACTCATATTTCCAACCGAATCATAGAACATATAAATACGCTAGCCAAAACGGTAAACAAGTGTACACACTAAAGACTTAATGTTTCCACATTTTTGAAAATGATTAGGCTTACATAACGGTAGGTATCATCAATTCAGTACGACAAGCGGTTTTGATTTCATTTGGACACATTGTAAATAATCTTTTATTTGGTTAAATGTTAACATTTTTTACGTTCATGTATTTTTTTTTTAATTATTCATATTGTAAAACAAATGATGTTTTTCTCACATAGCCCTACAGCTAGCAGACTGCAATTTAGTTACATATCGTTACCCTTTCACTGATACAAACCACTTTGAAAAAGTCTTCCCAAAGACATGAACAGTCTCTAAGAAGTATAGTGTAAGTGTTGTTAACATGAACATTCTCTAAGAATTATAGTATAAGTGTTGTAAAAATGAAAATTTCTAAGAATTATAGTATAATTGTTATAAACATGAACGGTCTCTAAGAATTAAAGTATAATTGTTATCGACCCGGATCAGCCTGCGCAGTCCGCGAAGACTGCTCCGGATAGACACATTCCGTATAAGGGGCATATAGATATAGAGCATTCATTCCTGAAACGGTAAATCCACAAGAGGCGAAAAGTGTCTGTCCGGGCTAGCCTGCGCGGCATAATTAGGCTGATCCGGATCGATACTTTACGCAGAGTCTACACTGTTGGTTTTCTCGCGAGCCGATGGCTCGTATGTCTTTCATACGGCTTGGTAGTAGCTTCTATCAATTTCTCTGATAAGACGGAGCAGATGTTCCGGCTGAACTGAACCTACACTGTTCAGAAATAAAGACTTGTACCAAGAATGGGCCAATGCTCTTCATTAGTTAAATGCAACACGCGTTATGCCACCATAGATGATTTTGAATAGAATTATATGTGTGTGTGTATGTTATTTAAAGTAGCGATACTTGACCCTTCCCACATACAACACATTTTCAGTAGAAACTTTTATTGCGCCTAGGCAAACATTTGAAACATCTCTTTAAATTAAAAATTGGTTATTGAATAGAGTTAAACAAAAAATGTTAACTTAATCCTTTCCCGCATACAACAAATCTTCAGCAGAAACTGTTATTGCGCCTAGGCAAACATTTGAAAAAGTTCTTTAAATTAAAGTATTGTTATTGAATAGAGTTGAAACAAATTGTGACAAATAGAGAAATTGCTTATCATAAGCAATTTCTCCTTTTGCCGAAATGTTTACTTAACCCTTTCCCACATGCACAAATCTGCAGCTGAACTCTTTGTGGCGCCTAGGCAAAACATTGGAAAATTTCTTTTAATTAAAATATGGTTATTGAATAGAGAGTTAAACACATTGTGACACATAGCGCATAATCAATATGGGAAAGGTAATACGATTCGAAACGGAGGCTCGCAATGATGGTCATCCGAAGGAATTTGAGACAGGACATTACTTCCCTCGCTAGTTTTAGCTGTTGTCACAATAAATAAGTTATTGTTGCATTTTAATTAGTTAAAGTATTCAGCCATGTGTTAAAAAAAGTAATATTAAAAAAATCATTGACTGTAAATAAAACTAATTTCAAAATGTTTTGTTAGTTGAAAAAATCCCCAAAATCCGTGAATATTGCCAAAATAAATACAGTGGGAAGTAAAAATAAACTAGCCAACACGTTGATCCATCAAGGGAAGCAATGTCAGAACAGAACATAGTTCCTCTCTCAGTTGTATCCCTTTTAATTATTACGGAGAATGGCAATATGTCGGATACGCTTTCTGACGCCTCTGTAAAGGCCCCGTCACACTTATTTCGAATCAGCCGGAATCAGCCCGAATAGAAGAAAATGACAAATTCGAACCACATTCGGGCTGGAAATACAAATTGACCAACATTCCTTATCTTTGTTCGAATGCCTCTCGAATATTTCGAATGAACTTCGATCCCTGTTCGAATGATTCTTGCACACTTCGAGTGTATATGCTTTCGAATGCAGTTCAAATTCCGTTGGAACACAGAAGGAATACTTAAAACGCTGTTAGGAGGCAGGAAGAATAATACGAACTCCCTTCGATTGCCGTAAAAATGCATTTCGGCTGCTGTAGGAATACTCCCCGAAGTCTGCACGAATACACTTCAAATGTCTCCGGAATACACGCCGAATACCTTAAATATCAACTACGAACTCATATAAAATGCACCTCAAATACTTCGAATATATTCCAAACGTGCTTAGAATGTTACACGAATGTCCCTCGTACACAGCAATAGCGAGGGATTGGTCACTGATAGGGTATACAAAACTTACATAAATCTAGCATTTGTAATTAGTCTAAGTCAACACACCTAAGAAAATGGACGCTTTAGACAAAATTGCTCTGTTGCAAATAGCTATATTGCAGCAAGACTTGCTCGAGGGCCTTGAAGAAAGGGATATGAGAAGGAATATACGGAGGAGGAGACCCAGAAGGTATCAGATCCGTTCATGGTTGGTAGAGGAGAGAATAATATTGTATGGGCATTTTACCAGACTGGTGGAGGAGCTCAGAGTTGAAGATCCACAGTCGTTCTTCAACTATCTCAGGATGGAACCGGCTATGTTTGATGACTTGGTGCAGAGAGTGGGACCAAGGATTGAGAGGCGGGACACGTTTATGCGGAATGCGCTACCTCCAGGCTTGAAGATTAGCATAACTGTGAGATTTCTGGTGAAAAATACCCAAGCCGTATGTACAGCTTCCGTGTGGCACGGAACACCATCAGTCTCATCGTGCCTGAAGAATACAAGGACGAGGTTATCACATGTCCTACTACGCCAGAAGAATGGGCATCTATTGAAGGGGAAAAGGTGGAACATTTCTCATGCTGTTGGAGCTCTAGATGGCAAGCATGTAGCAATCAGGAAACCAGGCAAGAGCGGCTCTTTGTGCCACAGCTACAATGGTTTCTTCTCTGTGGTTGTGATGGCTCTTGTGGATGGAGACTATAAGTTTCCAATGGGTTGACATTGGTTCATATGAGTTTGTCTGATGCTCAGATCTTCAATGAGTCTAAGCTGAAAGAATGTCTGGAAGATCGAAGCGTAGGGTGTCTGAGCCGTCTCCTATCCCACATGATGACGAGCTTATGTCATACTTTATCCTTGGAGATAATGCTTTTGGAATCAGAACCTTCTTGATAAAGCCATATGGTCAACGTAATCTCGAGAGGGACGAGAGGATATACAACTACAGAATTTCCAGGGGCCGACGTGTAGTCGATAACGCGTTTGGAATCATGGCTCAGAGATGACAAGTCCTCCTCACAACCATGCAGCCTAGATATTCCATTGTGCAGTCCATCGTTGAATGCTGCGTCTGTCTACACAACTTATGGAGGATCCGTTATCCGGCACTCCAAACGGTATAGCTGATGAGGAAGATGACCAGCATAGCGTTGTGCCCGGAGCCTGGAGACAGCGTCTGCAGGAGGAAACAGAGACACCTGGGCTGGAAAGAGGCAGCGGGACAATCTTAAGCATTATTTCAACAGCCCAGTCGGTGCCGTTCCTTAGCAGGATAGGCTGATTGATGGGTAAGAGTCAGGACATTTAAAATCGCAGTTGTATAAATCACTTGTGGTTAAACAGTGACGATTGTGTCTGGTTGACACTGTTCTTTCATAGTAAGCTTCTCCGAGACTGATTTGGTTGTCAGCAGTTGTGTTATTTTGCTTTCAAAAAGGAATAGAAATAATAATAGGAATAAATGTTTATTTGTTCTTTAAGTATAAGTTTTTCTTTAAAGAGATCCTTTTAGATTTTAATTAATTATTTTTACATAAAATTATATTAACGTGTATATAAACCTTTTTCTTCCACTCGCAAGACCACAAGAGAGAACTTGCATCCAGATAACACGTCGAGTTTCTCAATGTGTATTCATAATACGAGATTCTTCTTGGAATCCTTGATATCGCCTTTGAACGGTCAGTGGTAGAAGTCGCTGGTCGAGTATTTGACGATCGGCTGAACCGGTACTTATATATATATGCATCTGTTGTGTGTGACAACAGTTAGGTAACACTGTTTAATAGCTGTTTAATGCAAGACAGACAATATATTTAGAACACCAGAACATTTATTATATCAATTCTAGAACATTTAAACCATTAAACTAACAATATTATTTTTCAAAAGCAAAAACACTGACTCCTGTCAAAATGTTCCCATAATGTCAATAATCCATATTCTCATGATCCCGTTCTGACTGCTCCGACTGTTGGGTAGGCACTGGCGAGGGCACAGTAGGACTAAGTGTGTGGATTTCCCTGTTGACATCATCCTGGTTGGTGTTGAATATCGGGATGAAGCGGTTACAGTTTTCACTGCTAAATCTACTCGGGCTACTATGGTTTCCCGTGCCATGACCCTGGATGGATGTTGCAGTGAGAGGTTGGCATTGTATTTGGATGGACCACTCTGTGGTCTGGCTGGAGGTTGGGCTGTATTGGCCACTGTGACGGGGGAGGCTGCCAGCCCGTTGAAGGGCATTGCTGGCTACTAAGCCCTTGGATGGATGCAGGGCTGTAGCGTCTAAGAAACTCATCTTACTGCTGTTGCTGCTGTTGTTGATTCTGTCGGTGCGCCTGAGTTGAAAGAGGATGTTGAAGCTCAAACTGGTATTTCTGCAGTAGGCTGTTGATGTCTGTCTGGAATCTCATCCACATGGGGGGAGGAAAAGTATAGGTTACTTCCTTCAGAAACTCAGCAAACGCGTCTCTCTGGCGTTGTAGGGATGACTTCTCAGCCTTAGATAGTGTATCCAGTAGCTGTGTTTGCAGCTGAACAATGTTGCTTTTGGTGGCCTCTGGGTCAACCGAAGTCGTAGATATCAAGGACGTGTCTGCATCAGACTGGACAGATGTAGGCGGATGCTCATTAACGACTTCAGACTCCGACTGCGGAGCTACTGCTGTTGAAGGCGGAACTTCACTGGCTTGGATCTTGGCTTTCATCTGAAGAGATATAAGTAAAATGCATATTTACCAATAAGTAAAATGCATATTTACCAATACATTCAGATATACATTGTTGTTCGGCGCTATACAGACAAACATGTTTTAAGCGTTCATATAAATTTAATGTGAACAAAGTGGTTGCACAGGTGACAGCGTAATGCAGATCCAAAGTAAAGCAAGGAACTCCAGGCAGAATTTGCTGCTTTAGTTTCAACCTTCATTTAGCAACCGCCTGATAAGTATTGTTATCTATGGTCGCATAATTCATTCATTTATTCTTTCATTTATGTTTTCATATTTACTATAACTATTTTACCAGATCCAGACAGAACAAAACTTTTCTGCGTGATACAATTATAACTTTTAATAAGTGTTTTGCAATACGACTGGGTAATTTGATCATAATTAAAAAGGTTTCCATAAAATGTATGAATTATTCTGTCGTAAGAGGGTTTTAAATATGCATTTACTTTATAACAAAGGGTAATTACAGCGATGTTTCGGAAATATATATATCTAGACATCTAAAACTCTGTTTAAGAAATGCAATTATCTAGATCTAGATTGAAAATAAGTAGACAATTGCTACAATTGTACCGCAAAAAATGGAAAACAATAATAAATTTACTTACACTGACAGTGACTCTCCTCTTCACTTGGACGATGAGGTAGGGCCTGAGAAATTCGAAGTGGAGCAGGATCCAACGGTCCCTTGTAGTCAGCTCGACGTCGCCTGAGCATGAAGGAGCCTGCTTCAGCTTGGCAAACCTTGATCTCATGTTGGTATACCACTTCTTCAGTAATTCACTAGACTTGTCCATCTCTTTTGCCTTCTGGTCACACAGTGCGTCCTTCAGGTCTTTCTTGGTGTAGTTAAGGTGCTTTTTATTCAAGAGGCACTCTTGCTCAGGAGCCTTGAGCCAGTCAACCATGTCCTGCTCCTGCTTCTCGGTAAAACCAGATGTCACACACTCTCTTTTGCGTTTCTTCTTGGACTTCGCAGTATCAATGGATGGTAAATCATCGTTACTAGCAGAGAAAGACTGTTCTGCTGGCTGATGGACCTCAGCAACAACGTCTATTGGAGTCTCTGTGGATGGAGCGATGGACATAGTTTCTGGCACTGAAGATGCTTGACTCTCCCCAAGAACTGATTCCTCGAGAACTTCTTTGGCTACAGCACCATTGCACTGTCCCTTACGCCTGCCAATAGTTACACTTTTACGATTCCTCCTTGGCGGCATAGCTTGAGAAATGAATGATGTAAACTTAATATTTCGATGTTGCTTCCGTGAATCCTAGATGCAGATGACGTTCCCGCGGTTTGTACGATTTGGCGGTATTCTAAAGAATGACGTCACACTTCATTCGAGATAATCTTAAAACGTTCCGAACGCATTCGAGATGCAATCGAAAGGCAATTTTCATATTCTGACGGCGTTCGGACTGTTTTCCAACTGAACTATTTTAGTCCGGTAGCAATCGGGATGCATTCTGGATGCATTCCGGCACATTCGAGACACATTCGAGACATTCTGGGTGGATTCGAAGAGGTTTGCGATTTCGATTTTCCCTCGAACTGTATAGGAATGTTTCGAATGTTGCTGGAAGCCAGTAAGAATACTAAGAATGCAACTAGAATGCTGTTGGAATACACTCCGAATGCCGTTCGATATTTTTCC
>JAUELF010262073.1:0-11286 GCA_031471495.1 Clinocardium nuttallii | reverse complement strand
GTGCAATTTCTTCTTTTGTCACTATGTTTTCAAAAAGCTGTCTGCTGCAGAGCTGTAACAAAACGTCTATATGAGGGAAAGGGTTAAAAGCATGACATTGACCTTTTCCAATATATAAACAATTTGAATTCTGCTAGGCAAAATATAGATTTTTTTTATAAATGGGAGAATAATTCTTGAATTTAGTTGAAAACAATTTCTCCTCAGGCCACAGTGTTTTCAAGTGTTGTCTGCTGCAGATGTGCCATGGGATATGTCTGTTGGATTGCTGCATTGAACCCTTTCACTGTTACAGACAATGGTTGATGATACCTCTGCAGCATTCAATTTATTCAGTCTGACAAAAGGAGAAGAAAAAAATCAAGAAGTCTCCCTATTTTACAATGTTTTAAATTCTGTATAATACATCCAGGTTTTTAGAAATTGAATAATTTTTGTCAAATCTTTTCAAAGCAGATGATTCTCAAAGTATCACGTCAGGTACTATTTCAATCTTGTATTTGTGTGCATCCATTGTAATGCTATACCCACATGGCGGAAGACACAAAAATCATTATTCATTATCCCTTTCCCACCTTTAGACGCTTTCTGATGCTTCTGAAGCAGACATCGTTTGAAAACATCGAGACAAAAGGCAAAATTACCCAAAACGATTAATTTCTCCTGTTGTCACAGTGTTTTTAACTTTTTTTTCATTGATTACACTTTCAATAAAAGAGCTTTTCCATGTTTTTGCCTAGATGTTTTCAAAGTCGTCCCCTGCAGATTTGCTGTATGTGGGATATGGGGGGTTAAAGCTTGATCAAATCCAATTAGGTTTGAATCCTGGACTCAGTGGCATGATACCCACAACAACGGGTTAAATTAGGAATCATGATAATGAAACATGTTATCTATCTAGAGCTCTGTTAACTTCAGTTGAACAATCCTAGCTCGATTGTTACCATTGGCATGACCCATTTACATATCATTAGAACTTACTTAAAGAAGTCAAACTCCAGAGCATGCTGCCCTATGGTCAAGAATCTCTCCCTGTACAGCTGACCGTCGGGTGAAAGGTCAAGGATGGCCATATTTCCTAGCTGACCACTGATGTTAAAGTTACCATCCCTCAACGATATATGCGTAGAGAGCTTGGACATACTGGCCTCAGCAAACCGGTACTCTTGTTTATTTAACACAATGGATAGGTTTTCAACTTTGAAGTTGATCTCTGAATTCACCACAGCTTGTACATACATATCTGGAATGGACACATGATTGAGTTTCCTCTATTTATATACTCGTCCAATTTGTTTGAGCAGCTTCAGCTAAATGGGGTCTTATCCTGTGTCCATATAACTTAACCCTTTCCAAATTGCAGATGCATTTTTTACACATCTGCAGCAGAAGACTTTTGAAAACATTGTGACAAAAACGATAAATTGCTCCTTTTGCAAAAATAATTTCACCCCTGTTCACAAATTTAACTTGTATTTTTTAGAGATTATCAATATTTTTGACGTTTGTAAAGTTCGTCCTCTGCATATGTTTGGAAAGGGTTAAAATGCGGGGAAATACTGGAAGTTCTTTATCACAAGATTCATCCAGAGATATATTACATGAACACTCTGGTGAAACTATGTGTATGTGCAGGTTCACCTTTGTCATCATTGTATGCAGATACTTTGAAAAACATCCAGAAAAATATCTTTAAAAAGTATGTTTGGTTTAGACTTGAAAATATTGTGGCAAAACAAGCAATTTCTCTGTTTGCGGCAATGCCATGAGGTTTTCAAAGATGTCTGCTGCAGATGTCTGTCATTATTCATTAACGAAAAAGGGTTAAAATGTTTGCTATGACCTAAACAAGGATTAAAGTATGTTCTCTACCTATGACTGCTTCACCACTGAGTTAGTGAACCCCCACTACAAACTTGGATATTGAAGAATAATATTTACCAGGATCAATAGGCTCATTTTGTGAAGTTGTAGATTTTCCTTCAAGGATGTCCACGTCATGAACTTTAGCACCAAGTCCAAGAAAGTCCAACAATACGACCCAGGTCTGCTGGTTTATCTTGGTTTCCAAACAGCTGAAGTCCACATCTACAAAACGTTTGGTCTTGTTGTACTTCTGTTTGTATTCTGGGGATGCCTTATCAACCAATAACAAGGACACATAGGCAAGTTTTTCCTCCACTATGTCATCACAGGACATACTCCTTGACATTCGAGGTGAGGGGGGCGGTGTACATGGACTGCTTCTGTCAAAAAATCATTCATTTAATGTAATGGAATATTTACTGGCTCTATCAAATAAAAATTCATTAAATATCATGGAATATCTACCGCTTCTGTCAAATAAATATGTATTCAATATTATGGAATATTAACTGCCTCTGTCAAATTTAGAATAAACATTCATTTAATATCATTGAATGTTTACTGTCTCTGTCAAATATATTATAAACATTCATTTAATATCATTGAATGTTTACTGTCTCTGTCAAATATATATAGTAATTATGCATGGAATATTTAGGGACACCTATTTCCTACATATAGACACAATTGAATAAATTTTCAGCAGACTTTTAAAAACATGGTTGCAAAATGAGAAAATGCTCATGATGAGCAGTTTCTCATTTTGAAACAATGTTTCTAGTCTATTCAAAATAAATACTTAAATTTATAGTGATTTTCCTTAGTTTTTCAACAACCTCATCAAAGTTGTCTTCTGCATATTTATGTGGGAACGCAGTTGAATAACACATCATTACATCTAGCAAGTTGGAAGCATATGTTTATGACAAAGTTGAAAACATTGAGCATGAATGGAAAATGGATCACTTTGATCTATTTCTCGTTCATTCTCAATTTTTGAAAAAAATTACTGCTGTAGGTTCTGTTTGGGAAATACGACTTCTGTTTGCATGACACAGCTTGCCTACACAAATTTAACCAACTTGCAGATGCATTCAAAGCAGATGACTTTTGAAAATTGACAATTTCTTCTATTGCCATTGCATAATTATCCCTTTCCCTCATATAGACGCTTTCTGATGCCTTTGCAGCAGACAGCTTTTTGAAAACATAGTGACAAAAGAAGAAATTGCACAAAACGTTATTCATTCAATTATAGAGAATTTTTATGTTTTGACAAAATACGTTCAAAGTTGTCTGCTGCATAATTGTCATATAAGGGAAAGGGATAAATGTCATTCTTTTTACTTTTGCTTTCCTTTTGACGTTCCAGAAGTATGACATGATAGAAAAGCTTCCCCAACGAAGGGTCTCATATAGATCGGCCTGTTCAGGTTTGATCCTTCATTGTAGAGGCTGCTGGGCAGAGAGTGAGGCATGAGAGGGACCGGTCTCATAATAGCGTTGTCCGGGCAGGACTGGGAAAGGAATTCCCGAGGTTTCATATCTGCTGGATCCTCCTTTTTTGTTGACCTAGACACCACCATTTGTCTATGAGGTGAATCAGGGGGAACCAGTAAATCGTCCATACTCAGAGATTTTAGAGAGACATCAACCTTTGTTGTTGCAGCCTCCTTCTTTAGGAAATCTAACAGAAATTGGTGCAATTTCAGCTCTACAATCCCCTGTTCTCCCTCACCAAAGTCTCCACAGAGTTCAACACTGAACAAGGGAACTTCAAACTTAAACTTCTTTGTGACAAACTTTCCTGTTGACTGAGACACGGCAGAATCAGTATCTCCAGATATTTCTGACTTTACTCCATCTTTTGATGGATCACCAGTCTCCTTACCATCATCTGAAACACCACTTTCTGGTGTGTTCGGTGAAAATTGTGTCTTTTTCACAACCTCAGCTTCAACTGATGATATATAGTCTGAAGTCTGCAGAATTTGTTCATACACAACTTTTGAGAGCACTAACTTGACCGGAGTTTGTATTTTAGCTTTGATATCCAATACAGACTGCTGGTCCGTCAATGAATCTTTTCCTGGAATATCTGTACATACGTTCTGTAAACTGGTTTGGTTGACAACAGATGGCGCCACATGATCCACGATCACCTGTACCAATGTATCGTACATAATTGGTACAGCAGCTTCATTGGTCAGACTTGCATCACTAAATGACCATCTCTGCCCTACAGACTTACTGGTATTGTCCAACATTGTGCTTGTAGCTGACACCTGTTTATCTGTGTCAACAGCATACAGATTCATGTTTCGCATCTCTATACAGATACGGTCCGACTTGTCCTTCGTATCATCTGTGATTACGTTATCTCCTACGGTTTTGTTTTCTGTATTATTTACCGTGATTTGACCCAAATGAGCAACTAACACCTTTGAACTGGTAGAACTCTTTGGAACGATAATTGCAGGAGAATCAAAAGACGCATCAAGAACAATTCTGAATTTCTTTTCCTTAAATGTCTCCTCATTCTTTTCTGAAAAATCTAACTCAATCCCATCTGTAAATTGATTCGGTTTAAACCGGCTTCCTGTGAACATATCCAGACTTGTTGAACTGCCATATAGAGAGTTGTGACCGAGTTCTGATCTCTTATTTACCATCCGATTTGCAACCTCACTTGCAACATTCTTTATAGATTTAGTTACAGATTCTCTATAATCCTTGAATGCAGAAATGCACTGAGATATTTCCAAAATCGTTTTTGGCGAGTGAGTGTAACATAACGAAGCCACTTTTAAGCACAGTTTAATACAGTCTTCATTCTCTATACTCGGGGAATCTCGCCATTCTGAACAGTGTTGTGTCAGTGGTTTACTGAATGTGAACGAAAACGCTCTGTTGTCCGAACCTAGCTCATCAATTAGCATGGATTCGTGGGCAGTTTTATACATGTCTTTCTGTGTAAATGTAGAATGTGAACTGTTTAAATCAGTGACAGTCTGTCCAACACTAAACATCTGATGGTATCTCAATACATCTGGAGTTATATCATACACATGGAATCCACCCAAAGATCCTGACATTGTCAACTCAGATTCTGAAATAAAATAAGACTATTGTTAGACAAAGTAAGTCCCTATCTTGAAATATTCTGTTGTTGCTAAGATTGAAGTTAGCATAGGTGAATGAAACTTAGAAACCTAGGATACCAATGACAGACTTTTCTAAATTTCTTAACCTGCAAAAAATATAAATATAAAATATAACATAACCCTTTATTCAATATATACTCATACATTTATTTATAGGCCCCTCCTAGTCAAACAATTATCAGTAGAAAGTAGAATTTTAGATTAAACTATTGTAAGAAAAGGAGATTTTTTCAAATTGTGCAAGTTCCCATCTCAATATATCTTTAACCCTTTGTAGAGAAAATCAAAGGCAATTTTTTTTTGTTCCCTGTTTTCACTTCTACTGTCATTCAAATTTTATTGAAGAAAAATCAGATGCAGCCATGTGCTGAAATGAGAAAATTACAAATACATGTATACCTATAGTTGCTTGAACCCTTGCGGATGACATTGTTGCTGTGGCAACTTTCTTTGCTATTTTTTTGTCATTTCTTTCATCCAATTTCATCAGCAGAACTGATAAGCGATTAAACTCAGCTGTCACTTCAAGTTTTGACTTCTCCACCTTAAATGAAGATTGATTTAAGTTTAACATCATTTTAACCCTTTCCCTCATCAACAATTCTGCAGCAGGCGACTTTGAACATATTTTGTCAAAAAATAGACATCTCTATAATTGAATAGATATCCTATGACTAAAAGTGGAAAACATTGTGGCAAAGGGAGAAATTGCTTGTTTTGAGCAATTTCTTATTTTGTCACCATGTTTTCAAAAAGCCGTCTGCTGCAGAGGCATCAGAAAGCGTCCTATATGAGAGAAAGGATTAATTAAACATTATTTCATTTATATTACAAAACCAGTTCAACAAAGCATGTTTTCTGGCTTTATTGCACCAGTACCAGACGCAACATTCTTCTAAGACAACTTGCTCACCTGCTCAATACCAATTTAATTTTTCCTAAAGCACAGTTAAAAACAAATTAATATTATCAACATCCTCAATAAAAAATTTGGTAAATTAAAAAAAAAAATTTCCTATAACATAAAGATAATTACCTGTGTTTGATCAAGATATACTTTCACTGATTGAGCACAGAAAGGGATATTCTCATGTGTGACTATGCATATAAGAGTTGAGCAAGTTCTACTACTGGCACTATGTTTCCACAGTCACCTGGTCCAGATGCGTCAAATTGCATCTGTAATCTAATTACCTTAACATCACTTAGGTCAACAGTTGACTTGGATAAGGCTGACATTTCAGACAGGTTTGGAGAAGATAACTGTTTGACATTTCTTTGTGGAAGAGCCCTTTTCATGAAACCAAGGATTTCTACAATCGTCTCCTGATTGGCTGAAAAGTCACAAGGAAATATTACAGATAATAGCAAATAATGGAACAAACTCTACTACATGTTCAAAGATTGATACCAAAGGTAATTACAATTATTTATACAAATTAAACAATGTTATCTAGGTTATAAACTTCTTTACTGAATTTCTATTTTGAGACTTGTCTTGCCTTAACAAACATTTTGAACACAGAAGTCAATGTCTTGATTTTACAACAAGACAGCCATGTTAATTGCTCACCTGACTGTGGACCTTAAAACCTAAAGATTTGATGGAGACACCATAGCATGATGGTAGATAAATTTTCTAAACATCTTTCATGAAGATTTGATGATATCGCGTGGCCTCTAGTGATATAAAATATTTCCTAAAATTTGACCAATTGGCCTAGTTTTGGACTTCATGTGACCCAGTTTTGAATTGAATTGAGATATGATGGAGATGAATGATCAGATGCGGTTTCATTAAGATGGGTTTTTTCATAAATGCAATATGGTGAACTAGTTTGTGTACAAATGTAATCTGTTTCAATTTGATGAACTTCATAAAGATGGGATGAAAAATTTGGTCTCTATAGTGTTAATTATTTTTTTTATTTAATATGACCTTGTGACTGAGTTTTTGAACACATATTACTCAGTTTCAAACTTGACAGCAATTTTTTTATTAAAATTTACGTTCTGATGAAGTTCCATGAAAATTTGATGAAAAACATGGCCACAAGGTTTTCTAAGATTTGACCAGGCAACCTTATTTTTGACCCCATTTGAAACGTTCTAGTGAACTTTCTTGATGATAAATGAGGCCTTTAGTCTTCACTTGAAGACATTGTGTCAAAACTGAAAATTGTTCATTGTGTGCAATATCTACTTTTGTCTTAATGCCATCAACAGTTGTCTGCTGCAGATGTGTTAACATGTTTCTGATAGTGGGACAGGGTGAACCAAGCAGGTGACAGGTCTATAGGTATCTCTACTGGTCAGACCAAGCCTTGATTTATTGAATATCACTGTCAGGCTATATATTACCTTTTCTATGAATATTTAACAAAGCGGTGCATAAATATGTCAGAATATAATGAATATCAATCAACTGAGAACTAATACAAATTCCATACCTATAATATCCAAGTTATTAAACTGAAAGTTTGCAATGTTGAGTGGGCCATCTGTATGGGTGTTGCTTGGCGAGTCAGCATCGATTGTTTCAAACTCCAGAGTGATCAGAGCCTCTGAGTCTTGGAAGGGAGACAATGTACTTGGACGCAGGTTGTGTGACTGAAGGTCAGTTTGTGAGCTATCTCCTGAAACTAAATAGAGAAGACAAATCAGGGTGACATAAGTCCTTTTGCCTCACCGTATTTTTAACACATTGGAATAGTACATTTGGGGCTACATTTCTATTTTTCGATGGACATAACATATACGGTAGGTTGACAGAGATGATTGCCAAAGTGAGTGAATTTTATTTCAAATTTTAGTTTTTAAAATCTAAATAAAATGCTTTTATGACAAATCAAAGTAACCTTTTAAAATTTCCAAGATAATGTATTTATAATTGACTACATTGAATATAACTGATGACGAAATTACAAAATCTGGAAAATTGGACATACAATTTTGATACAGATTACAACAATGTTTTCAAAAGATGTCTGGTGCATGAAACATCAGTTGTCATCTGTATCAAGGAAAGGCTTAAAGACAATCCATGTACATCGGATAATGGACTAATACCTACCCAATAGGGACTGGAATGCCCTGGAAACCACATCCTGAACTGCCTGTAACCCACTCTTAGCCGATGCTGGGGGCAGCTGTTCTAGCGGCGAGCTGGGCGGGGAGCGAGGGGACATTGCCGTTGGTGAGGTTGTTGCTGAGTCACATATACTACCACTTGTATTGTCTAGTCTACAAATAATTAGGAAGTTTACAGTCATTTTTTGTAAACTCTTGAATCAGTAGGAACTTTAACCCTTGCATGGCTGAATTTTCAAAATGGACTTGACCAGCTTTGCATTTAAAAGAGTCCAAAGCTAATCATAGGGGTGTCAAGATAAAAATGTTAAGTCAATGAGCCAACAATATAGAGCCTGGTCAGAGAGACAGAGATGTGCAGAGCCTTATACTGGTGACACAGGCTTCACAAAACCGGTTCATGCAGTCAAGGGTTATTATAATCATACTACATTCATTAGCACCCTCTTCATAATAAATAGGTTTAAAAGTGCTTTTAAACATAAATAAATAGAGAGAAAATGGAACATATGTTAAGAAACAATTAAACCTGGTAAATGAGCAAAATAAATAAAATTTAAATTTAAACGTCATCAATCCTTATATTAACACCTTCCTTTCGTTTTTTCCTTGACACACATGGAGAACTTTAAAAATATTGAAAAGACAATTAAAACATGTAAATAGCATTAAGATCCAATAGGCAAGGGTAATTAAAGTCAAAGTCTCTGAAAGATATGCGTTTTCAGTGATCAGTTGAAAATAAAAAGGTGTCCAAGAATCCCTTTTGCTTAAATAAAGATCATTCCATAGCGTTGATGCAAAATCACTTTGGTCACCATATCCCACTGTCCTCTTTTTTGACACAACCAGCATTAAAGAATAATTCTGTGATCGTAGGTCATAAGAATACATCTAACATATACCAAACATACTCTGGTGATTGATTGTAAAAAGAGATTTGTTAGTATGAGTCAGAATTTTATATTCCAGTCTGTACTGCACAGGTAGCAAAGAAGAGAATAATTGACTGGTTAATAAAGCCTAGCAACATACACATACACTTTGGCTAAAAGGAACTCTATTACTTGAATAAACAGGATATCTTCTGTTCAAATCTTTCCGCTGAAAGGTGATTGAAAGTTAAATTTGAAAAGTAATGCATCATACTTTCCAAAAGCTTGCTAAACTTTCATCATATGAATGTAAGTCCTAATTAATTTTCAAGCCATAACAAAACGAATTAATTTAATTGTATATTCATATCTTCTCCCTTTATAGCATTTATAATAAAAAAAAATAAACATAAATTGAAATATTTGGAGAAAAAGAAGAAGCTAAAATTTACGCGATATTTTTGTGCGAGGCAACAAGGAGTTCAAAGTCCTGCCCGTATGTTTGGAGAGCATCTACCACCAGGAGACTGTGTACTGTCAGTGTGACGGCGGTATCATACGGACGTTTTGTCAGGTTGGTTCTCACACCCGATACTTGTAATTCAGCTACAGCACGCTCTGAAACAATATATAAACTGTTCTAACATCTCTTGAGTTGCCTCCTTTGAAAATGTCTGATAAATGGGTCAGTTCCGACAATATTTTCAAAAGATGTCTGTATCTTGAAGAGGATAAATCTTTTATTCCATTTAAAAAACAGAATCTCTAATTCCTGATGTATGTGAACCTTCATCACTATCACGAGCAAGGACAATCAAAATTAAGGAATGGATAAAAAATGGATTAGTAATTCTTTATTCGTATCTTTTTGTTTAAGAGACAGGCGAAGAAACTGTTTTTGTTACCACCATAGAACAAGTTGCATCACATTTATCTGTATAGAAACGAAATTGTGTAAATTCATTTACAAAGCCTTCCATAAAATACTATTTAAACTCTCCAAAATGAAAAGTAATTGCAGACAATATAGATATATCCAGTAAGAAATATCCCTTATAGTAAATTAAATATGAGTAAATTGCATAATGATACATAGAAAAATGACCAAGTTCAAGACAAGATTGATTGATTGGGGTGTAACGCCGTTTTTAATAATTTCTCAGTCATATCACGGCGGCCAGTTCACCTACTCATGTGATCCCTGGTTTTCTCACACCAGTACTCCAAACAAAATTCTTCCCAAGCAACTCGCTTCTTTTCCACATAGACTAAGCCCATTGGTGAAAGACAAATGACTAATGTAGCATTGACTTTTGCCAAACGTTGGAAAGAATGTTGGCCGAGCCGAGATTCAAACTCACAACCCTTGGATTGACAGCCTGCATCGCTACCGACTAAGCTATCGGGGCTCGGCTCAAGACAAGAAGTGTGATTTTTTTATTAAATAGTATTAAACAGATAATGTGAAAAAGGAGACACTCCTCATCATGAGCAATTTATCCATTATATCCTATAATATTTTAAACAAGAGGTGAAGCATGACAGCATATGCCATCTGGTTGCAAAACGTGAATGCAAAACTAAAACATTTAAGTAATGCCACCACTGAATATAAGATGACAACAAGAGTCACCCTAAGACACAGCCCTTCAAGCTAAAACGTCTGATATATAGATGGTAAAAGCTGTCAGTACAAAAGTAAAAGTTAAATTAAACCTGTCTTACCTCTGCTGTGGATTTCAAATGACATCTGATTGATTGAAAATTGCATTCTGACTAAATGGGACTCCTCTAACAATTCTCTAAGTTTTTGATTAGCTGTCTCCTCTTCCTGTGTGCAGGCCTCATCTTGAGCTAACTCCCATGTTTCCTCAAGATTTAGGCCACTAGAGGACTCTGCCAAAGAATGGGAGCTATTTGATTGGTTCCCAGTTGGAGAGTACACAGAGGATGGTTTGGAGAGTGATCTTATACAGCTGTTTATGGTGTGAATCTACAATAAAACATGAATCCTCAGTTGATCTTATACAGCTGTTTATGGTGTGAATCTACAATAAAACATGAATCCTCAGTTGTTCTTATACAGCTGTTTATGGTGTGAATCTACAATAAAACATGAATCCTCAGTTGATACACACATTTCTACATCTAAACAGAGACATAGAAATGCGTTAAAATGAATGTATATTGTTTTATGGCGCATCGACAGCTAACGTCATTTAGCGTGCAATTAAATTTAATTATTCATGATCCCTGGGTAAACAAACCAGTACTAGGCTAGAAAATGTGCC
>JAUELF010262062.1:0-11287 GCA_031471495.1 Clinocardium nuttallii | reverse complement strand
ATTTCGGGGCGTTTTAGTGAAACGGAGGAAAAAGTAAAATGTGTATGTTTAACTTTTAATTTGCTATCATACATCTTATATGATCATTACAAGGCCATCTCTCTAACTCCTCCACTAGATTGTCATAATCCAGTTCACTTACTCACCTATGTTGGGGGTACTCGAAATATTAGGATCAGATTATCATTAATGTTCTCAGTGGGAAATTAGGCTTAGGTAAAATCAATTAATAAAATAGCTTGACCAGTAAGACAACATGCATGGTGTTGGCACTTGTGCATTGTAGCTCCAAGTTCATATTGTGATCTATCTGTCAGATATCTGTCAATGTATTGTACATAAACAAACATGTACATGACCCCTTTCTGCCCCAAAGGGACTATAAAGCCTAGCCCGAAGTCAACTGGCTGCCCCCCTAATTCAACGATTGACAGCTGTTTCCCTTTCAAAAACAGATAAATTAGGTCATTAATTACATTATAGATAAAAATCTGATAACAGTATTTCTGACTTGTTGTTGATAAATTCAACAATTTTACTGTTAAGCTGAAATAAAAGATTTAATGATAATAAAGATAATTTCTGCAAAATCCCTTGTATGTGAACATGCAGGCATCAGAGACCTCAGTCTTGAAAGGGACATTTATTTTGTTACATGCATGCTTGGTGTTTTATACGAATTCCAAAAGACTGTCACTATTTCAGTCATTTTAATAAATTCATATCATTCACTGTAAAAAGTACCAGTACTGCTTGAAAGCTTATCCTGGCACAAGCAAATCAGTTGTATTACTTAAATCACGCCAAGGAAGGCAGCCACTTGTAGCATTTTCTATCTTGTCTGGGTTTTTTGAAGAAAACATGTAGGCTTCTATTGTGAAAGATACCTTAGTTGTCTAACAAAACCTTTCCAAATAACTAAAAAGCGTTCAACATTTCAAATGAAATTTGGTGCACATGTTCCTAGGATCAATACGAATGTCTTTACCAAGTCACATAACAGCTTTTAATAATTATTCAGAAATGCCCTTTTTTCCACATGGAAAAAACAGACGAGCTTTCAGGTGTTCTCTCCGTGGCGTGGCGCTCTTGTTAAAATCTTTTGTAGGACCAAACCCTGGTCTCCTGCTCTTAAAAGGATGCTCTTATAACTACTTCACATACACCAGTTGTGCGAACAAGATTGGAGCTAGGGGTGTCTTTAATTTTCTCTGTTGAAAAAGTATTAACATTTTCCGACATAGGCGCATTTTAACACATCTGCAGCATATATGCCCCTTAATAACAAGGTGACAGAAATTGCTGATGCTCTATTGAAATTGTCTGTATTTTGACCTCAAAAACAAGTTCTAAATCGTCTGTGCGGGCAGATTTGTTGTATTTTAAAATGGTTAAAGGTTAAAGAATAACTATTAAAATGGATGCTTATTTTCAGCAATAGATTGTATTTGAATGCACACCGTCCAATCAAACAAAGAAAACATAATCAAACAAAGAAAACATAAACTTTTCTGTCTCAAAATGAACTTAAAGCTACATTTTAAATTACTAGAAAATAGCTAAAAATTGCATTTATAACTGGAAATCAGTTTAAAATAAGAAATTCATTGCCCCTTTGAGTACCTCGATTTCCTTTTAAATTTCCTGCAATATCCCCTCTGATCAGATTTTCAAAGTTGAGTTAGACATCAAAGGAAAATTGTTGAGAAGAAGCACATAAAACCATTACATATTAATTTAGAGAGCTGTAACTTGTTTGTGTGTACCACATGTTCTAGGAGTGAAAAATAAGAGGAAATGTTTTCTTTAATAAACCCTTCTCACATTATGACATATAAATAACAAATCTGGAGTAGAAGATCTCATTAAATGAAAGTATAATCAATTATTGAATTGAAAATTTTAGGGCAAAAGGAGATATATTGCTCATCATAAAATAATGCTATTCAAGAAATATGACTGTGTAGGCAGGCGCCCCTGTTGATCTAGGGGATCTGGGGGGCATGCCCCGATTTTTTTTTGAAATCCTAGATCGCCGCAGCTGCATTCTTGGGCATTTTTTAGGGAAAATGTGCATGCCTACAGTACAAGCTTTAGTAACGCCCTTGGTTATCCATTTTTTCTATTTTTTGATAAAATATATTCAAAGTCTTCTGCTGTAGAAAATTTGTATGCCGAAAAGGATTAAATATAATGCAAAGCCCAGAAGCTCTCATTGCAAGTGTAGTGTGATGTTCTTAAGATCTGGCGGAATCCTGTAACACCATGGTGATTTCTGCTCTCTGACTGTTTTTATAGCCCGCGCTTGAAACAGTTGTTTTTGTAATTATCTTGTAGTGTTTTCTATCATGTTGGCCTAGACTTTTGCCTTTTGGCTTTACTGTCTTAACCGACTTTCCCACATGCATACGCCTTCTGTCGCCTCTACAGAAGACAGCTTTTGAATGTTTTAGCACTGTGGCAAAGAAGCAATTTCTCCTTGTGCCACAAATTGTTTTTAGCTCTATTGGAAAATGTTTCTTTCATTTATGGAGAATTTTCCTTTTTTTGATAGACGTTTATAATGATAAGAATTATAAAAGAGTTTAAAGCAATATGATGTGGGAAAGGAATTACTTCAATTCTAGGCAGATGGAAGAAAACTGATCTTATTCTTCACTGTTTGAAATAAGTCCCCATGCAAACTCCTTCTGTGATTTAGTGATACAAGATTATTCTGCTATGAAAACCTCTAGAGAGTAAATTCAATGTTGAAGCCAGATAACTGAAATGTTTGATTTGATACAGATTTTAAGTTATAATTTGCCAGTACTATATACAGGAGAAATGCTCAAATTACCTGAATTGTTTAGATTTTCTCTTTCCCTCACACAAAGACTTAAAGTAAGAGCTGGTAGTAATGGATGCCCTTCTTTGTGCTCAAGGTTGCAGGGTTAGCATTACGACTGATTGGCTGGTGTCCGGATAAATGGACCTGTAGAACTGGTTACAACTTTCACAGGAAATGCCTTGATATAACTGATTTTATTTGTTGTTGAAAGCGGTGCATTTAACACCAAAATATCACTTCACCAACTTTCCCCCACAATTGGTCTACTGCAAAGGCATCTTAACCCTTTCACTCGTATAGACGATTTCGGACGCCTCTGCAGCAAATGGCTTTTTGAAAACACGGCGACGAATGAAGAAATTGCTCAAAACGAGCAATTTCTTCGTTTGTCACCATGTTTTCAACCTTATTCAAGTTATTTTTTTATGTTTAACACTTTCCAATTACGGATTTATTTTGACATATCTGCAACAGACGACTCGGAAAATATTGCGTTTAGAGGAGAAATTGCTCGCAATGATTTATTCCTCCTTCTGCCACAATTTTTTCAATTTATTTGATAATTGAACCGGTACTTACCAATATTTTCCATATATATTTGTCTAGATATTTTCTGAGTCATCTGCTGAACTTCAGATTTGTAATCTATGTCAGAAATAGTTAACTGTTTGTTTCATCTGAAGTTTTTAAGTGTCGTCTTCTTAAAAACATAAGTGGAAAATACTTACATCTTTGTTAAACAATGGAAGTGGAAATTTGACAAAGATTTAAAAAGAATTGATGGAAAAGGAGGAATTGTTCATTGTAAATTAACTTGATCTGCTGAAGAGGCATCAAAGGTGTTTTGGCTTGGGGAAAGTGTGTTAATCAAATTTTTAGACTTTACAAAAAGATTGATTTTTAGAAAAATATCCATGGACAAAAATTAATGGTGGTGCATAATATTTAATAATAATAATAAAAACAAAATTGAAGTAAGAAGACCCAGCACTTATAATGAGAACTTTCTCCTCGCAACATTTTAGAAAGTCATGCATCCACTGCAGGTGAAGTGAATGATACCTGTGAGGCCTGAATGATACCCTTAAATCTTACATTTAAGGTATCTGGGAAAGGGTTATCTATTTCAATACTCAGTGATTTGTAAACAGAGAGAATATCTCTCCACATTTTTATTGCATATTTAGCTCAATTTCAAACCACACTGGTGATTTAATTAAAAATTTGAAACCCTTTATCCTGACATATCTCTCATATGGATCTAATAACACTTAACCCTTTTTGAAATTAGTTTTTATCAACATTTATTCTTTTTTTTTAAACTCATGATAATGTAAATTGAATTTTTTGACAAACATTTATAATGAAGTCCTTTATAAATGAACCACAGTAGCAGGCATGTTTTGTAGCTTGAGACAACTTTTGTAAACAATTTGGCAAAAGGAGAAATTTGTTTTTATCTTTCACTAAGTTTTAATTTTCATATTTTTGATATTTTATGAGTTACGGTTTCTGGAAAAAGAGAAAATGTTCAGAATTGTCTTTCTCATTTATTTCAACTGTTTATATATTTATATATATATATAGTCACTTTTGTAGAGGTGTCACTTTTAACCTTTTTGCCTTAAATTTAAGTGAATATGATGTGATTTTGGTCAACCCTTTCCCCACATGCAAATAATAGGAAGCAGCTGGACGTCTTAAATGTATTCATATTAATCCAGCCAAAGAGATGAGAAATCTCTATAAACGAAAGTGACAATTGTTGAATAGAGTAGAAACTAAATGATGGTATAACCCTTTCCCTCATACAACAAATCTGCAGCAGACAACTTTGAACATGTTTTGTCAAAAAATAGATAACCTATGACTAAAAGTGGAAAACATTGTGTCAAAAGGAGAAATTACACGTTCTGTGCAATTTCTCCTTTTGTCACTAGGTTTTCAAAAAGCCGTCTGCTGCAGAGGCGTCAGAAAGAGTCTATATGGGGGAAAGGGATAACCATGGTTGATAATAGTTGACCATTATAAGTCAAACCAGGTTCAATGATAATTCAAACCATGGATAAACCTGAGAGTTCTAAATAAGGAGCATTTTGCTTGTTCTAAAATCCTTATTTAATCCACTAACCCTATGTTGTAGGTACTCAAAAGAATGGTCTCAATGAGACCATTCTTTTGAGAACCTATAACAAAGGATTTGGTTGGATAATGAGATAGATATTGTGGTGAAAAGAGCTGTAAACTTATCTTACCTTATCTATCCTCTCTTTTAACCATGTTTGGTCATGGTTGAACTTGGTTTGTTCATGGTTATAACCATCATCAGGACAGCAACGGTCATTTTTCCCAGGGACTGGTTGTTGTGTCATTTAAAGCAGAAATTGCTTGTCTAAAGAAACTTCTCATTTTCTCACAATGTGTCAAAGATGCATCTGCATAATATTCAATGAAATGGATGTATATATATATATATATATAAGTAAGAAAGAGAAGAAAGAGAAGACAAAGAAATTGCTGTCAACAGGAAATTACATCATTCAACAATACCCCCACTTAAAACAATACTTTTATTCATACACAGTCATTTACATGATTATCTAACTCAACAGATTTAACCCTTTTCCGCATATAGATGCTTTCTCACGCCTCTGCAGCAGATGACTTTTGAAAACATTATGACGAGAAGCAAAAATTTCCCTTGCAAACATGCAATTTCTCCTTTTGCAACAATGTTTTCAGTATAGAGCTTTCCTTTCTTTTTGCCAAGCTTCTTTCAAGGTTCTCCACCGCAGATTTGTTGTAATGTTGGAAAATGTTTATAATGATAATAAAATTGTTAGCCCTGGTCCTTTTGCAACATACAACAAATCTGCAGCAGACACAAAATATGTCCGGTATCTGATATGTATGAAAGTATAATTATTGATTTTATGGAGTTAAATTGAAACCATTGTGTATATATATTGTTTAATTACTCCTTCTGACACATTGTTATAATAAAGTTGTCTATTGTAAGCAGGAAAGAGCACTCATATTTTGATACCCTTTGGAGCTATTTTGTTTGCAAAAGCGGGAATTACTCTATTATTAGCAATTTCTCCTTTTTGCCACAATATTTTCCATTTAATTCTGCTTAATCCGCTTAAACATTTTCAAAGTTGTCTTCTGCAGACTTCGTATTATCAGGGAAGGGGTTAGTGAAATTTAGTCTGTGACTTTCCTAACTCTTTTCTGCAAGCAGCATTTTTTTCTGTCGGCTCGGAAACAATTTCTCCTTTTGCCAAATTGCCCAAATGTTTTCTGACCTCAATTCCGCAATATTTTCAACTTGGGTCTGCAAAGGCTTCAGATTTAAGCATCTGTATGTGGGAAAGGGTTAATAAAGTCAGACTGAATAATACCTTCAATTTGACTTCCCAGAAGCTCGGTGTCGGGATGAGGTGGCACAAATAAAATAAGAACTGAACAAGTTTACTTTGAAACTCTCCCAATTCCTAGAACCAATGAAACATTGATCGTCAAGTTGCTGTAGCAGAGAGAGAAATGTTGCAAACAAATTCCAATATCAGATATGGATGACGAACGTCCACTGTGCTCTATGCACTTGAGTATTTGTTTGTTTCGTGAATAGCTTACATAGCGCAATACTACTTGGAAGAATCGATCCTTGATTTGTCTTTTAACATTTAATTATTCATTGCTTTGGGCATTCATTAAATATTCCTTTTTGTGAACTGTGCAATTTATATAGTCTTTCAAACCCTGTTTGCTGGTGAATGATAACACTGAGACTTGCTTCAGCCCTACATATCACTTGCAGACTCTTTGTGATGCATCTGCTCCGGAACCATCTTTGGAAAACATTGTGACCAAAGGAGAAATTGCGCAAAACGAGGAATTTCACTTCTAAGTCACGAATATTTGCAACTTTAAAATAGCGTATATATATTCTTTTTATGATTAATTATTTCTTCTTGTACTCCCTTGCCACAGACAATGTTTATACATGTTGATCCCTGGTAGCTCAGTTGGTACACGGTCGATATGTTCTGATAATCCCCGCTCAGCTAACATTCAAAGTCAATACGACATGCAGCATTCCTCTTCTACCAATTGGCTAATTTCTATGTGGAAAAGCAGCCAGTTGCTTGGAAACACTTCTGTGTGGAGTTTGTTTGTTGGACTCGTCTGGAAATACTGAAAAATTACTGAAAAACAGTTGAAAAAGCCGTTTTTAACACTACTACAATAATCATTATATATACATGTACATTCGTTTTCTTATTCTGATATTCAGTTATTTTTAATTGCAAAGAGTTTTTCGAAGTATTTCCAGGAATTAAGATTATCTAAATTCCTTGTGTGACATATCGGGTCATGTGTTGGATACCCTATTTAACCGTTTTTGTTTCTTTTTTTCCAGTTGACAGTGCTAATAAAAAGAAACACGATTTGCACGTCGGAAAAATACATCACCTATCAAGCTGATGAGCATTCTTTGCCAAGTACATTTGACGATGGAAAAACAAACTATAAACACAGCATTGAAATTGAAGTCAAGGAGCCAGACGAACATGTGATCATTCGATTAAAACATATAGATACACAAATTGTTGTGCGGAGAGTGAGTTCATATTTGACGTTTGCCATACAAATGCCGGAGGATTTATTAAATTCGACGGAAAACAATAATTTACAGTTGTGTGTCCAAGGCTGTCCCAGCAGTGAACTTATAGATTATACAGAGTTTTTTAGGAAACAAAAACTACGGGAACAGTTTATAATACCGCGCGAAGAAGCAGAAGAAACGTGCCGAAATGCCAAATTATCCGACTTTTACTTAGATTCCTGTGTATTCGATTTAATGATGACGGGAAATGCAAATTTCACAATATCTGTGTTTCTAGCTTTGCAAGATGCACTTAATTTAGACCCTGGATATAAGAGTCATTTGCTGAATCGAACAACGCTACAAATTTACGACAGTAACGGTTCAAACAGTGTTAGAACTAGCATAAGTCACCAACTTAGTGTCAGTTTTCTGTTGGTGTTCCTGTGTCATTCAGTTTTACAGTGGATTATCAATCGGACGTAATATTGGATAACAGATGCATGGACATGTCCTTGACATGGATATCACCATGGAAAACTATTATATAAACTGGGATCCAGATGAGGGGCATTGCATTCAATATTCATCAAAATGTTTTTTCACACTTTTACTTACTATAAGACCCAGCATTTAAGCTACACCTCAAACTTTGTATGTTTAAAATATAAACTTGAAATTGTAATGCTTCTGAAATGCAACATTTAATCTGCAGCTCGTGACTTTTTAGAAAAAGATGTAGAAAATGTTCATAGATTGAAATTTAATTATTGAATAGATCTTAGTATACAGTTGAATACATTGTTGCAAATGGGAAATTGCTCATACAATTTCTCTGTTTGCCACAATGTGTTCTAAAGTCATCCGATACAGATGCACCAAAATGTGTCTGCATGTGGGAAAGATACTTTTAAAGTAATAAACCTTTTACCTGAAAACAATATCTCTTGAGTCTGCTATGAGTGTATGTTTTATACAATGTTCTCAAGTTCAATTGTTTTTAATGTGCCCCTTATCTAGAAACCATTAAAAGCATATGTCAATGCATCTGTGATATATATTATATACAATTTTGGTCAACAGTTTTAAATACCCCACCCTGCCATGTGTTATGTATGTTACTATTGGTTGATTCTTCAGTGAATGGCTGTGATGTCATCAGAGGGGAGTTTATTTATAGAATTGCTGTGATTCTTTATCAATGATGGTAAATTACCCTTTTTCACATGTATCAATTCTGCAATACAAAGTTGACAACATCAAGGCAATGATTATAAATTAAAGTTTAATCACTGGTTAATGAAATAGAGTTTTAAACATTGTACCACAAGGACTTATTGCTCATATTGAGTAATTCCTTCTTTTGCCACAAACTTTTCAAAAGGCATCAGGCGCAGATTCTTCAAAATGGGTCTGCATTTGGGAAAGGGTTTAACAAACAAATTGACACATTAAGAATAAGTAAGCCTTTCCAAATTAATTGAATTTGAAGAAAATGGCAAAGTACTCAGGGAATAAAAAGTATATCCCTTTCATTTTGACAGTAAAACAGTGCATGAAAAGGAGGAATTACTCATCATAAATAATTCTTCATTTTCCATTAATGTTTTTAGGAGTAGTTTAAGAAAGGTTCTGTAACACTAACCTTTCATTGGAGGAATAACCAGTAGTAATTCATATAAATTATCAGTGACATTTTATCATCGCCAAATCCAAAGCCAAGATATGCAAATGTGGTTTAATTCTTTCCCACTTGCAGACACATTTTTTTTAAAAAGTAGAAAATGCTCATGATGAGCAATTTCTCCTTTTGAAGCAATATTTTAAACTGTATTCATTAAGAATACTTTCATTTAAAGAGATTTTCCATATATTTGCCTTGTTTTTCAAAGTCGTCTGCTGCAGATTTGCTGTGTGTGGGAAAGGGTTAAATTGAGGATCTTGTAAATGTGGGTGAACAAAAGAAGAGAGACAGAGACTGTTAGAGTGAGCAAATGAATTCTTGGAGTGAGATAGATAGAGAGGGACAACCAAGAAACAATATGAAAGCGAAGTCTTAAATGATACATGTACTTATTATTATGATTATTGGCCCTATTTCTGATAAAGATGATTTTTGACATTTTTGTTGTGGTTGCCATTTGAAAATGTTGTGGGAAAGGGATGCAAAAATTATGGGAAATATCTTTAAATGTTAAAAACATTGTGGCATAATGGAGAAATTGCTCATTATGTCACTATGTTTTCAAAAGCTGTCTTCTACCTGTCAAAAGGCAATCTGCAGCTGGAAATAGGGTTAAAGCAAAGAAGTGTTCGGTACATGCATGTTATATGTTCATGGTTTAAATGAGTCATTGTTAATTAAGCATTGTGTTTTTTAATTGATATTGAAAGAGAATTACACAATGATGAATCCTTATCCACATTGGAAAATGCATTTTTCATGCCGCAAAAGTTTACAGTATTTGATTATCTTATATCATTGGTGGTAACAAATCAAGAATGAAGAATATGCTCGAACAGATAGATAAACTAACTTGTAAACAGTTTCATTGATATGATAGTTTAGGTCACTGTTAAACCCTTTATGACATTGTTGAACAGAGTTGAAAACATTGTGGCAATAGGAGAAATTGCTTATTTTGAGCAA
Source organism: Clinocardium nuttallii (assembly GCA_031471495.1). NCBI lineage: Eukaryota > Metazoa > Mollusca > Bivalvia > Cardiida > Cardiidae > Clinocardium > Clinocardium nuttallii. The sequence goes on along the minus strand of JAUELF010262062.1, from coordinate 1,195 downwards.
TTTTATCTTTTGCCACAATGTTTTCCACTTTTAGTCACAGGTTATCTCTATGGAGATTTTCTATGTTCAAAGTCACCTGCTGCATAATTGCTGTATGAGCGAAATGGTTAAGAACTGAAAAAAACGGGACCTTATATAGATCTCCAACAGTCTCACTACAATAAATTATATATATAGACATTTAACTCTTCCACAAACTGTAGCAAACAACTTTAAGAATATCTAGGCTGCTGTATTGAGTTGAATACATTGTTGTAAAAGGAGTGAGTAATTGCACGCATAATGAGCAGTTTCTCCTTTTGCAACCATGTTTCCACCATGTTTCTACCATGTTTCCAAATACTTCTCTGCTAGAGATGCGTCAAATTGCATGGTCATGTGGGAAAGGGGTAACTGTTATAAACAAGGGAATTGGACCTATAGCTCTTACAATAAAATGTATTGAAATGATTAAGTGAGTGGGGCTATAATGGTAGATCAATGATTTCAATGATTCAGTGAGAGAGAATTCATAGCTCATGGTAAGTGTCATGTTTTAGGTTCTCAGGAGACTTAATTTGACATCATAAACCCTGTGTTGTTGATACTCTAAATAAATCATACCACAATGTGCATGGACTTCCCATTTGTGTTTTGATGTTACGGACACTATCTGAAACTGCTGGATGAATTTAAAAACGGTTTCAATTGTTACCCTCTCCCACTTGCCGGTGCATTTTGACTCATCTGCAGCAGAACACTTTTGAAAACATTGTGGCAAGAAGTGGATTAATTGTTAATGATGAGTAATTACTCCTTTTGTGAAAATGTTTACAACTATTCATAAATGATACTTTCATTTGTAGAAATTCTACATGGTTTGGCTAAATGTAGTTAAAAGTGAACTGTTGCAGATTTGTTGTATTTTGGAAAGGGTTAAGTGGCATAAATATAAATATGATTGTTTTTAGAGAAGTCTGTTAAGAAAAAATTCTGAGGAATGCAAACCCTTTTCCATATCCAATTATAATCTGCAGCAGATGACTAGTAAAAATGTGGAAAAATGTCTATAAATAAAATTCTAATTATTGAATAAAGTTTAAAACATTGTGGCAAAAGGAAAAAATTACTCAACTTGAGCAATTTATCCTTTTGTCACAATATTTTCAAATGTAATACTCATAAAGAAAGAATTAATCTGTAGAAAACATTGTGT
>JAUELF010262040.1:0-11289 GCA_031471495.1 Clinocardium nuttallii | reverse complement strand
GACCGAATTGCCGCGACTGGGGATCGAACCAGGGACACCCTGTTTCGAAATACCCGACGCTAACCACTCGACCACAGCGGATTCCTGTATTTGATTAAAACAACAACAAATAATTCTTCGACTCTTATGTTAGGTACACATTTGTTTTGTCTTAATCGATAATTTAATTGGTTTACATTCGACCTTGGTTTTCCTTTCCTTTGCTGCCTGACAAGAACCAACAATGGTGTCTAAATTGGTAACCTGTCCTTATACTTATGCATATATAGTATAGTCAATTTACCATTGGATCAAAACATCTTTATGTTTGGAATCAATATCTAAATAATAAAGCAAACTAGTTTGGAAGTGTGAAAGGTGAAACAGGATTGGTCCAACAAACAGTTATGTCTATCGTAGTATGCTTGCTTCATCGCTTCCAAAGGGCGCTACCATCGTTGGTGTATGCCTGACACGACAATTTGATGGCCTCTGCGTAATGTATCGACCCAGATCAGCCTGCGCAGACTGATCCGGGACGACATATTCCGTCTCAGGGGGATATATGTATATAGTAATAATTCCTGACACAGTAAATCAACAGGAGCTTCGCGAACAGTGTCTATCCGGTAAGTCTGCGCGGCATGCTTATGCTGATCCGGGTCGATACTTTACGCAGAGTCCATATTGTTTATTTCTCATATAATGGTATGGGCAGGTTACTCAACACTAGAACACAATTATCCAAAGGACAAATTTGTGTTTCCTAAACGTGTTTTGTTCATTTCAGGATTTTTCTACGGGCAGTATTCGCACGTTTTTCATGGCAACAAAGAAACACTTGGGACAATTGTTCCACCTGTATATTTGGCACGATAATTCCGGGAAAGAAGACCTCGCATCCTGGTACTTGAATCAAGTCGTCGTCTATGATATCGCTGATCAAAAAACGTAAGCAAACTTGAAGTTATTGATTGATGTTTAAATCTAACCAACATGCATATGACGTTCAATGTGGTAGCCCTGCCTGACGTTTGACAACACGTAAATGAAATGACTCAACATGTTTCAAACAGAATTAAGCTAATTAATGTAGCATCCGTATAGTAGTAACATCATCGTATCCATGTTTGATGAGTAAACAGAAATAATACCATTGACACACTTTTTTCAAAGTATTTACCTTTCCTAGATTTATTTACACCTTCTAGATACGTGATTGCTTCTGAATCACCTATGGGCACTACACATTAAATGTCTGAATCACCAATGGGCACTTCAAGTTGAATTAAGCATCTGAATCACCAATGGGCACTTCCAATTGAATGAAGCGTCTGAATCACCCATGGGCACTACACATTGAATGTCTGAATCACCCATGCGCACTACACATTGACTGTCTGAATCAACCATGGGCACTACCAATTGAATGAACAACCTGCATCACCCATGGGCACTACACATTGAATGTCTGATTCACCCATGCGCACTACACATTGAATGTCTGAATCATCCATTGGCACTACAAATTGAATAAAGCGTCTGAATCAACCATGGGCACTACACATTGAATGTCTGAATCACCCATGGGCACTACACATTGAATGTCTGAATCAACCATGGGCACAACACATTGAATGAAGGGTATGAATCACCCATGGGCACTACACATTGAATGTCTGAATCACCCATCGGCAATACAATTTGAATGAAGCGTATGCATCACCCATGGGCACTTCAAACTGAACGAAGCGTCTGAATCACCCATGGGCACTACAAACTGAATAAAGCGCCTGAATCACCCTTTGGCACTACACATTGAATGAAGCGTCTGAATCGCCCATGGGCATTTCAATCTGAGTTAAGCGTCTGAATCACCCATGGGCACTTTAAACTGAATGAAGTGTCTGAATCACCCATGGGCACTACAAACTGAATAAAGCGTCTGAATCACCCATGGGCACTTTAAACTGAATGAAGTGTCTGAATCACCCATGGGCATTTCAAACTGAATTAAGCGTCTGAATCACCCATGGGCACTTTAAACTGAATAAAGCGTCTGAATCACCCATGGGCACTTTAAACTGAATGAAGTGTCTGAATCACCATGAGCACTACAAATTGAATGAAGACATCCACACCGCTTTGAAAGTACATGATGATGCATTTCTGCAACTAAGTGCAATTATCTTATTGGTATATCTGCAATAGTCTTTGCGTTTTCGACTGTTTGTCGGTTTAACGTGTTATTGGCTCTTCGGTTAGCGTGTAGTGTTTTGTAATATAAAGCACCTATGACGGTATTTCATTAAGACTGTCAGTGAAGATTGTAATAAGGCTATACAAATATACGCTGACTCGACCTAGTCATCACTGCGCATGGGCAGCAAGAACCAAAATCACTTAACGCGGCACATTTATGTATGGTCCCCCGCTTTGTCTTTCAGGTACACTTTTACAGCTGAACGCTGGCTGTCCGTGGAGACCTCTGTAGACGTCGAAATTCAGGATACCAGTCATGACACCTCGGTCGACTTCGAAAGCCGATTCTTCTACCAGACCCGTGACCGCCTGTCGGAGAGTCACATGTGGATATCGGTGCTCTACCGACCTGCGACGAGCGTGTTTACACGTGTACAGCGTGTGTCCTGTGCTCTCGTGTACATAATGCTGACCATGATCGCTAACGCCATGTATTTCAATCCAGCACCAGAGTACGAGGCCGCCCCTCTTATTAAAGCAGGACCGTTCAGATTTACGCTTCAACAGGTACTGTTTTATTGGTTGTTTTTATGCCATTTTCAATATACTCTATTAGTTATCTTACGGCAACAGTTCACTTATTCATGATCCCTGAGTAAACGGACCAGTAACTGGCTAGGAATTGTGCCTTGCACATGGGCACCCCGACATGACCGCCGTGCAGTGAACTTTTGAGAAAGAAAACAATATTAATATTAGCCATAATCTTTATTTTCTTATTTATCACATTGTCACGTGACGCCCATTTAAAAATGCATTCTTGGTCACGAATTTGGCATTTGACGGTTTACCTTAAGTTTTGGTCTGGTTTTTATGCGGGGGATTCAGCTATGCTGAATACCTCCGTATATTGTCATGCCCAGCTTACAGGAAGTGTAAATTTGTAAATGTTTTGTGCTTCCCTCTGTTTTTTCAAATTGGACAATTTGTCTAGATTGTTGAGGGATCAGTTAAATACGTTTCACAACAAGCTAAACAATAAGCACATTATACAAAGTAAACGTACACAATGTAAAGTTTTAATCCATGAACTTGTATACATCATTTAGAAATTTAAGTATAAAATATAACACAAAGTAATTTAATTATATATAAAAGTATAACAATGTGCTTGTGCAAAAACAACAAAATGTAAATTTATATTGAAACCATTTTTTTTTGTCTGCGAAAACCCCTAGTCATAGTCATAGCGTTTGTTGTATTTTTACACAACGGGTAGAAATGTTCACTTCAATCCCTAGTCATAGCGTTTGTCGTATTTTTACACAACGTGTAGAAATGTTCACTTTAATGATTATTATTATATATATGATTTTACGCCACTTTCAACATAATTTCAGTTACATCACGGCGACGGTTCACTTATCCATGATCCCTGGGTAAACAAACCAGTACTATGCTAGGAAATGTGCCTGGCCCACGGGCACCCCACAATGACCGTAGCACTTTAATGATAATGTGAATCACATTTAAAACACATGGATGTCAATGTTCAAGGTCACTAAGAGCTCATAAGTCTGTATAAATGGTTTTGACAAATAATGAAGTCTACATGTTGTCCCCATGTATCTTGTTGATTAAACGCTCCACTGTTTGACCCCCCCCCCGCATTTCAGTACTTCAGTACTTTGATTCATGTATCCATAGGCGACACAGATAAAAAAAACTTCCATACTTTCAAATCTCTCATATATACTGAAGTCCCGGCTTTTCCTCGGTAGAGACGCGGTCCATCATAGAGTACTGTTGTAGTAATGCCAGCATACATAGGCTACGTGTAGAGTACTGGTGTAGTAATGCCAGGATACATAAGTGTAGAGTACTGTTGTAGCTATACCAGGATACTTAAGTGTAGAGTACTGTTGTAGCTATACCAGGATACTTAAGTGTAGAGTACTGGTGTAGTAATGCCAGGATAACTAAGTATAGAGTACTGTTATAGTAATGCAAGGATATATAAGTGTAGAGTACTGTTGTAGTAATGCCAGGATAAATAAGTGTAAAGTAATGTTGTAGTAATGCCAGGATACGTACGTGTAGAGAAGTACTGTTGTAATAATGTCAGGATACATAGGTGTATAGTACTGTTGTAGTAATGCCATGATAAATACGTGTAGAGTACTGTTGTAGTAATGCCAGGATAAATACGTGTATGGTACTGTTGGAGTAATGCCAGGATAAATAAGTGTAGAGTACTGGTGTAGTAATGCCAGGATAAATAAGTGTAGAGTACTGGTGTAGTAATGTCAGGATGCATAAGTGTAGAGTACCGTTGTAGTAATGCCAGGATAAATAAGTGTAGAGTACTGTTGTAGTAATGCAAGGATACATACGGGTAGAGTACTGTTGTAGTAACGCCAGAATACATACGTGTAGATTACTGTTGTAGTAATGCCAGGATACATAAGTGTAGAGTACCTGTATGTTAATGCCATGAAACATAAGTGTAGAGTGCTATTGTAATAATGACATGAAACATAAGTGTAGAGTACTGTTGTAGTTATGCCAGGATACATAAGTGTAGAGTGCTGTTGTAGTAATTACAGGATACATAAGTGTAAAGTGCTGGTGTAGTAATGCCAGAATACATACGTGTATAGTACTGTTGTAGTAATGTCAGGATACATAAGTGTAGAGTACTGTTGTAGTAATGCCAGGATACATAAGTGTAGAGTACTGTTGTTGTAATGCCAGGATACATAAGTGTAGAATACTGTTGTAGTAATGCCAAGATGAATAAGTGTAGAGTGCCGGTGTAGTAATGCAAGGATACATAAGTGTAGAGTACTGTGGTAGTAATGGCAGGATACATAGTGTAGAGTACTGTTGTAGTTATGCCAGGATACATAAGTTTAAAGTATTGTTGTAGTAATGCCAGGAAACATACATATATAGTGCTGGTGTAGTAATGCCAGTATACATAAGTGTAGAGTAGTGTTGTAGTAACGCCAGGATTCATTAGTGTATAGTACCATTGTAATAGTGCCAGGATACATAAGTGTAGAGTACTGTTGTAGTAATGCCAGGAAACATACATATTGAGTGCTGGTGTAGTAATGCCAGTATACATAAGTGTAGAGTGCTGCTGTAGTAATGTCAGTATACATACGTGTAGAGTACTGGTGTAGTAATGCGAGGATACATACGTGTAGAGTACTGTTGTAGTAATGCCAGGATACATACGTGTAGAGTGCTGTTGATGTGATGTCAGGATACATTAGTGTAAAGTACTGTTGTAGTAATGCCAGGATACATAAGTGTACAGTACTGGTGTAATACTTCCATGATGAATAGGTGTAGAGTACTGTTGTAGTATTGCCAGGAAACATACGTGTAGATTACTGTTGTAGTACGTTCAATATACATAAGTGTAGAGTACTGTAGTAGTAATGTCCGGATGAATAAATGTAGAGTGACGATGTAGTAATGCCAGGATACATAAGTGTAGAGTACTGTTGTAGTAATGTCAGGATACATACGTATAGAGTACTATTGTATTAATGCCAGGATACATAAGTGTAGTATACTGTTGTAGTAATGCCAGGATGAATAAGTGTAGAGTGCCGGCGTAGTAATGTCAGGATACATTAGTGTAGAGTACTGTTTTAGTAATGCCAGGATAAATAAGTGTGGAGTACTGTTGTAGTAATGTCAGTATACAAACTTGTAAGGTGCCGGTGTAGTAATGCCGGGATAAATAAGTGTAGAGTACTGTTGTAGGAATGCCAGGATACATAAGTGTAGAGTACTGTTGTAGGAATGCCAGAATACATAGATGTAGAGAACTGGTGTAGTAATGCTAGTTAACATAAGTGTAGAGTGCTGGTGTAGTAATGCCAGGATACATGAGCGTAGGTGAACTACCTACCGTGATAAAACTGAACAATTACTGCGTTAAAACCAAAATCAATCAATCAACTTAAATACTTACACGTTTTAAATATACGATTTCCTTCTGTTTCAAATATATTTAAAAGTCAGTTTGCGTACGCCCCCTTTCCCTAAGTTTGAACGGAAGTACATGTGTGAAGATACCAGAGAGCCATTGGTGGTTATACGATCTTACATGTCCATGAATCTAGGCTGTAGAACAAAAGTGTACAAATACATAACTCCCATGTTTTCAATTGAAGAGAATAAATGCTCTTTAAAAACGAGTTGTAAAATCACAGGAAATCACTTTTAAAATTACTCTAAATAGAAGTAAAACACTATAGAAAACACCTTCATTTCGATCCAGCATAATATATTTTGATGCTTGTACTAGAACTCTTTTCATGTATAACGCCAGTTTTGACCTAAATGTTTAAAACAAATGATCTAGATTGAAGACCAATCAAAGGTTGTATTTAATGAATAATAGCGAAGAAATAAAGGAAAGTGAACGTTTTGATTGGTTCATAGTTAAGTTGGCGATCCTATGAGAGGCACTAATAAGGTGAAGTTTTGAAATAAATTGTTCTGCATACTAACCTTTAATTATTTTCCTTAAGAAATAAATTTCAGTAAAAAAAATCAGTGAAAACGTATGAAATATAATATTTAAGAGCAAAATATTAATTAATTTTGAGACATTATGAGATTTCAGTTATTTATCGTCAATTGAAATGTGTATACCCCTCGGGAGCCTCGCGTAATCTACAGTCATTCTCGGTCTTGTTCCATTTTTTAGTGTTTCTCATATTGATCGACGTTTATCTTTTTAAAAGGTATTTCTTGTTTCTTTTACAGCTTTATATATCCATCATATGCGCCATGATTACCACCCCGCCAGTCATGCTACTCATATTTTTATTCAAACGAACAAAAAGGAAACCAGTCATTGTAAAATCAAAAGACGGGGATCAAGCCTCAAAGTCTAATTGCTGTCGGTGCACGTGTCCTTGTAGTGCATTCTGTTATAGTTTGTTTAGGACGAGAAAACGAGAGATTGAGAAGAAATACGAAGAGGATGTTAAAGGGAGGTTACTCTCAGCTGAACTACCCGAGTTTAAAAGCTCCTGGTATCTCCCGTACGGGTGAGTCAACCATATCTGCGTTCAATATAAACTGAACTTTAACGTAAGGTGTGATAACCCAATTCGTTTAAACGGAACAAAGTTAATTTTCACGAACAATTATTGAAGTTTACTGAGTTTTCTTGGAACATCTTTCGGGTTAAGTGAATATTTTCTACTGTGGACTTTTGAATAACGTGTTCGTTAAATGCAATGTCTTCTTTTGTTACCAGTTCGCAACTTTATTTGATAAGTACATGAACATTTCTAGTGACTTTACATAGTGTCGGCTAGATGTCTTTCAGGTCGTCTGCTGAAGTTAACGGGGAATGTATTCCGATTGATCTAGCACTGTTTTCGTTAGGGCAAGTTAGAGTCCTAACATTTTTTGAAGGATCTATTTGCCTGTGTGTTTGGCCTAAATGTACGCAAACTAATATTTTATAAATGAGGACAATCTCAATATCACAAAACATATAATAAGAATGGATATTTCGATACTGATACTATGTTGGCATACTTCTGCCACAACATAGCCACTTAATTATCACGTTATATAACTAGTTATTCACATGCATTGCTACTGTACTTTTAATATTGTACTGTTCTATTTTCAAAGACGTTCAGGTTTTAAACGATACAATGCCGATGATAACCAAGTCGGTTACGCATCGAATAGTCTAGGGTCGTCCATAGTCCTCTAATTGACTATTCATTACTTGATTGATATGACAGAGGTCTATATTTATCCATATAGTCTTCTTCTTTTATTTACAGGTTTATATACGTCGCTTGGTTGATGGTATTTGCTGGTACCGTAGTCCCTGCCTTCTTTATTCTACTGTTCAGTATGGAGTGGGGGAAACAGAAGTCAGAAGAATGGCTTACTACGTTATTCCTGTCATTATTTGAGTCTATGCTATTTGTTGACCCTATAATGGTTCGTTTTTACTTGTGTAAATGGCTTTTAACGCCGGTTGCAACATTAATTCAGTAAAATCATGTATATACTTGTGTACATTATCAATGCTACAGGTTTTAATTTTTGTAAGACCGATGCACCAGTCGCTATGCTTACCCCGCAACCCTGAGCGTTAATGAGGGAATCCATTACTACCATTTTAAAAGTCTTTGGTATGAGCATACCGGGTCTTGCACTCCAAAGGCGATCGCTATATCCACTATACTACAGACACGAACTAATGGCTCGCTTAGGCCACGGTTTGTGAGCTTCGACGCACATCAATTGGCTTTCAGACATAATTGTTTGCTTAGGCCACGGTTTGTGAGCTTCGACGCACATCAATTGGCTTTCAGACATAATGGTTTGCTTAGACCACGGTTTGTGAGCTTCGACGCATATTAATTGGCCTTCAGACATAATGGTTCGCTTAGGCCACGGTATGTGAGCTTCGACGCACATCAATTGGCTTTCAGACATAATGGTTCGCTTAGGCCACGGTTTGTGAGATTCGACGCATATTAATTGTCCTTCAGTCATAATGGTTTGTTTAGGCCACTGTATGCGAGCTTCGACGCACATCAATGAGCCTTCAGACATAATGGTTGACATAATGGTTCGGTTGGTATTCTGTTTGTGAGCTTCGACGCATATTAATTGTCCTTCAGCCAAAATGGTTTGTTTAGGCCACTGAATGTGAGCTTCGACGCTATGGATGGGCCTTTTCAGCCATAAAGGATCGCTTAGACCACGGTATGCGAGCTTCGACGCACATCAATTGACCTTCAGATATAATGGTTCGCTTAGACCACGGTATGTGATAGTCGATACACATCAATTGACTTTCAGACATAAAGGATCGCTTAGACCACGGTATGCGAGCTTCGATGCACATCAATTGTTCTTTAGACATTCCTTAAATTAAGATCAACCCGTTACATCAATTCATAATTCCTGTTCAGGAAACCTATTAAATACATCTGAAAGATAGTAAACTTTCTTTTGTATACTGAAAGTCTCTTTATAGAGAGATACCTCTCAGAACTAAACGAGACAGAGCATTATACATATTAAAGTTATAAACATAACTATTTTAAGAATTACTAGTGAAACAGTCATTATGTGTTAACTAAAGCAACATTGTGACAATGATGAATTAATCTACAAATATACATGTTAACAAGTCAATACTTTAGTAAAATGGATCTACCATCAGAAAACTATTCTTCCTTAAATTTTGTGTTTTTAAAACTTGTGTTTCCATTGTAGGTATTTTGCATATCATTTGTCCTGGCATGTCTGATACGTAAGCCTAAGGAGGAAGAACACCACGACGTCGGAGTTGTTGTAGAAAATTATAAAATACAGCAAGGCAGAGACAAAGGTATGGGAACGTAGTGTTAAATAAAATAGTCCAGCTGGTCTCTCTATGTAAAAAGATCATTTTTAGAAAAGAACATTGTCCTTTTTAAGAAACAATGCTTTACAAAGAAACTTCATTCACATGTACTGTGCATATTGGTTACACCTCTCATAGATTGACTGTCAAGTGCTGTGAAATGAATTGATTAAAGGTAAAGGTTAACTGTGCACAGATGCATGTCGATTTCAATCTTCTCTGGTAGCAAAGTCCACATTGTCGGTTTCTATGCACTTCGGGTAATATAGGACAGGAAAGACAAGGTGCCGACAGAGGTGCAGTGATTGAGCGTCGACCTCTCGTACTGTCTTACGTAACACATCCGTATTGTACATGTGTACAATACGGAATTTTAATCTGTCGTGTCTTTAATGCGAATGACAATATACATGTATATGTGCCGGAAAAGATACAGGTATTAATAAATAACAACATTATCATTATGATACGGATTGCTATTTGGAATTATTATTATTATCATACTTTTATTTGTGTTATAATTGTTATTATTTTATCATTATTAATCTTTTGATGCCATTTAATATTATTATTATTTGTTATTGTTATCCTCACCCTCATTATTACGAGTTCAATTCTAGAAACACTGGATTACAGTCGTTACGTACTGGAGTCAATCAGGAAAGAATACAATATGCTTCATAGTAAGTATCATTTACATATTGTATGCATATATATAGAGGATATTTGCTTGTTTTGAGTGGATATGGAATATATCTCATTGAAAATAGAAAAAGTTGTATCATATCGAGTTAAAATATATTCCATATCCACTCAAAATAAACAAATTCTCTTTTTAATTTTTGATAATTGATGATAATATAATTGAACTAGTTGGTGTCTTCGTACCTGTCTAAACCAGTACTACGGGTCACTTTACCAAGGACACAATCTCATTAAAACCAGATCTTATAAAACTTGCATACTCGTATATAGCCAATATACGTACTTACGCGGTATTTTTTTATGGTCTGATTTTAATGAGATTGCCAAGGACACGTTGTGATATAACCGATCAATTGTTGAAAACGGCACACAATAGCAAACAAAATATACATATAACTCAAACATTTTCAAGCGAAGCATTATACCACTATCCACACGTAATTGTGTTTGTGTATATCCCACTATATTTATCTTATCTTTGAAGCAAAACCACTCTACCGAAATCCACCAATCAAAGGCCCGAATCTAAATGAGGCGGCCACCGAGTACAAGCACAATAAGAAGATGTCGTCCGCAATGGTAGATCTAGTGTTATGTATATTACTCATGCTGATCTTGTTTACTATATGCTATAGTAACAGGGACGATCGATCCTACAGGCATTACGAACATATAGTTAACCAGATAGTTGATCCGAATTATATAGAGAAAATCACGCTGTCGCCGAGATTTCATGCTGTGAGTATCTTGCTTTTAAAAACAACAAATGAGCCGTCTCGCGAGAAAACCAACATAATCGACTCTGCTGAAAGTGTCGACCCTGAGCAACCTAAGCACGCCGCGCAGGCTAACTCGGACAGACACGTTTCGCCTCCTGTATATTTTCCGTATAATGAATCATTTCTCTAAACCTCTATCCCTCGGAGACGGAATGTGTCGGCCCGGATCAGTCTGCGCAGACAGCGCAGGCTGATCTGGTCGATACA